>PVIR01023166.1:0-27375 GCA_004026965.1 Petromus typicus | reverse complement strand
CCATTGCCCTGCTAGGTATATACACAAAAGAATTAAAAGACTCATATCACAGTGACATATGTGCACCCATGTTTATAGCAGCCCAATTTGTGATTGCTACATCTTGGAAACAACCCAAATGTCCATCAACTGGAGACTGGATAAAAAAGCTGTGGTTCTTCTACAGAATGGAGTATTACTCTGCCATAAAAATGATAAGTTTGAATCATTTCTACTTAAATGAACATACCTTGAGGATATCCTCATAAGTGAAATAAATAGGTCACAGATAGGTACGTATCGCATCTTTTCTCTGGTATGAGAAAATGAAGATGTAAATGAGTCCTAGAATTGTATGTTATATATTGTGAAATAGAAAATGCTCAATGTAAAATAAGGTGAAAGGGGACAATGTTGAGATTGTAACAAAAAAGTAAGGACCATAACTTAATTCTCATTTTTTCCCATAGTCCTACCCACTCTACCACCCCCCCCATATACATAAAATTTGTTTCCTTACTTTTTTGTTGCAATCTCAACATTTCCCCCCTTCATCCTATTTTACATTGAGCATTTTCTATTTCACAATATATAACATACAAAAGCATTTACCTTTTATGGTCAATATGACTGTAAGAAAGAGTCAGAAGAAGTTTCATGGTCTTTTTTTCCAGCCCAGCTGATCATGAACTGAAGCATTGAACAGATCAACTCTCTCTTTCTTTAAGTTGTGGGTGTTGGTATTATAGTTCAGTGAGGAGAAAGCTAATTAAGACATGTACTTGAGAGAAAGTAATGAGTAAAAATCTACTCATAGATACTTCAGCAATAAAATTCTCTGATTTAACCTTTTTTCCTGGAGTCTTTTCAGAGTATGAGGATGAGAAATTAAGATTCCTAGATAGGGAGTTTTTATTTTCTCCATATTTGTCATGGAAATGAGGTAAACTAGGAATAATGGATTTGGGGGAAATCTGTTTCCATTTTGCCCCTATAGTAATTTCTCCTGAAAATGTGCTTTGAGAGAGACATGAAATTTCACAAGATCTATGCACCTGAGTAACCAGATGATAAAATCATTTTGTTACTTTCCCATGGCAGGGAAGGACTGGATGGAGGAATGGTGCACTCAGCAGACAGAGAGGCAGGAGGAGGGAAGAGTGAGGGACAAGAATATCCCCAATCAGGGTCTTTCTGGGTTGCTTTTCCCAGACAGAACCCACCTCTTAACGGAATAGAAGCTAACTGAACTCATCAGTAGATGAAGCCAATAATAACTATGGTGTCCATATGATCCAGTCACTTTCCAGGTATTTGTTGGAGACATTTTAATTCAAACTAAGCCATAACAGTAATAGGGACCAACTTCCACTAACTTCTTCATATACGCATTAAAAAAATCACCAGGCTCCACTGCACAGTTGAGCTTTATATTAGACCTACTGATGACAATACAGCCACGATGCAACATTATATTCTGTACCTGGAACTACTGTTGGAAACATGTATTTATAATTCTCTTTACAACTATTATGAAAAGACCAACAGAGGTTATCTGAAACTTTGAAAATGCTTTGAGTGACTAGACATGATCTTGCATTAAACTTGCTAGCATAATTTTGAGACATGCCGATAGAATAACAGAATGCAGTGAAGGAAATAAATGAAGGTTACAATAGATGCTGAAATTATCCAATCCATTATTTATGAATTTAGTCTTATCTTAAGAAACTATTAAAAATGTATCTCATATCTAAGAAATATTGTGACACTATTTCTTAGCAAAAGCACACAGGCAAGAAAGGAAATCACAGATTCTGCTGACATCCTATTTATTCATTGGATTTTACTACTTCAAATAAAAATCTGAAATTGTCAGTGTTTCATCTTTTATTTTTTTCTCTTTCTCGGCTTCTCAAGAGTTCTGGATCAGGCTTCAGTCTCCCCTGTGAATGAGATCTGTTTTGTAAACAGTTGGCATTGCATTGATGACAGCTCAGACAGATCTTGAAGGTTCAGAGGGAAGAAAGAATAGAAAGTCCTTGGCAAAGTCTACTTGGGTCCAAAAGTGTGAAATATATTTCATGGATAGTTTGGATACAGTATTGCACTTTAAAAAAAATAAGATTTTTAAAAATTGAGTTTCCTGGCAAATTTTAAGTAAGTATTACTTTCACATTCATTATTGAGAATTTTACTGGTACATGATATATCTTGATTCTTATTTTTTTCCATTCCCCTGCTCTCCCTTCAGCTCCTCCTCTATAACATAAGCTTTGTTTCTATTTTCCTTTTTATCTTCCTTTTCCCCTTTCTTTGCTTTTCTATGGCCTTCCCCCCAGTTTTCCTTCCTCTTAGAAAATTTTCTTCCTATTTCACAATGCCTATTATACGTTTTGGACCCCATTTACACTTTTAGTTTCTCACCCTAGGGAATGATATGGTATTCACATGTATGTCCCATTTATTTCACTTATGAATATACACTCAAGGTATATCCATTTAGTGATAAATGTTTCTAATTTATCATTCTTTATGGCTGAGTAATACTCCATTTTATTAAAAAATATTCCTACATCATCTTTATCCAGTTTCCTATTAATAGGCATTTGGGCCACTTCCAAGATTTAGCTATTACAAACTGAGTTGTTATAAACATGGATGCACATATGTTGCTGTGGTATGATTCTTTTAATCCTTTCAAGAATATACTCAGTAGAGAAATAGCAGGATCAAATGGGACCCTAATCCTAGTTTTCTGAGGAATCTTCACACTGATTTTCACAGTGGTTGTGTTGCTTTTTATCTGGTTATCTAAAGTAGTAAACATGGGTGTGTAGTATATGTCATGTACATTTATGTGTCATACTTGGTGGAGGGGGATTAACACTTGAATAATCAGGATGTATAATTTCTACATGTTTTTGAAAAGTACACAAGTAGCTTAGTTGTATTCAAATACTTCATACCTATTTGATTCAAATGATAGGCTTTATTGCCCCCAAACCTATGCCCCTGAATTGAGCCAATTTAACTGATCAGTTATTTAGTTATCACCTAGGAACATCATGTCATTGACTTGAAAATTTTACCAAATAGTTATGTCCTAGACTTACAGTTCTTTGTTGAGGGTAGCTAAGTCAAAAGTGAAATTTAATGAAAGTAATGGTAACATGGCATCCCAGTGTGAAAATGGCATTGAGATGCCTCTAAGTGCAAGAACAAGAGAAATGGAAAAGCCTTTTTATTGATTCTGCTAGTTCTTGTGCTGTAGACGTTTTGTTCATACAGTCTTTCCCTATGCCAATGTCTCCCAGAGTTCTACCTAACCTGCTTTCCAGCAGGTGTAGTGTTTCTGTTTTGATATTTAGTTCCCAAATTCCCTTTTATCTGAGTTTAGTGCATAGTGAAAGAGACAGGTCTACCTTTGGTCTTTGGCAAGTTGAAACTCAGTTTTTCCAGCACTATTTGTCAAAGAGGCTATATTTCCTCCATGAAGGGTGTTTGGATCCTTTGTCAAAGATAAAGTGGCTTAGTGTATATGGAGTTGTTTTTGCATCTTCTTTTCTGTTCCACTGATCCTCAGGTCTGTTTCTTTGCCAGTAGAATGCTGATTTTGTTTTTTAAATCACAGTGGCTTTATTATATAGTTTCAAGTTGGGGATTGTGATACCCCCTGCCACGTCCTTGTTGCCTAGAACTGCTTTTGCTATGTGTATGATGGGGGGAGTTGTAGGGAGGACAAGGGAATGGGAAAAAGATGGAAATCAAGATGTGTCATGATCTTGATATGGGGAGCGAAGGAAAGAAAACCCTCAATGTTGAATGTGATCATAATGTATATATAAAATGTACCAGTAAAGACAATTAAAAAGAAAAATCCCTTTTAGGAAATACTCAATTAGGTGCTCAAGAATTGCTGAGTCTTTTTTTGCAGTGAGAGAATTAACATCTCACTCATGTGAGGCAATAGTTAACATAGCCTGCTGCTCATTTCTTTTCCCTAGCTGGCCCAGAGGGACCCACGTGGTCCTCATTTATGGCTGTTTACAGAACTACTCTCCAGACGAATGGGCTTCTACTGAGTGTCAGTGTGTACAGTGCACATGCAAAGCTAGGATATCAGACATCAGTAAAAAGATTCCTTTCTCAAATGGTATTACACAAAGTTGGGGAAATGGAAATTATATAAAAGCATAAATATTAATACTAAGTAGTCCTCGTTAAGTACCTAATCAATAGTATAGACCAAGGGTCAAACTTTTTTTTAAGAGCCCGTTACTAAATATTTTATGCTCTGTGAGCCCTAAGACATCAATGCAACCTCTCAAATTTACTGTGGCATCACAAACGCAGCCACTGAGCGTGGTGGTGTTCCAATAAAATGTTGTTGGCAGTAAAATTTGAAGTTCACACAACATTTATGACACTTTATTCATCACTTGATCTTTTCGACAATTTAAAAATGTAAAACCTATTCTTAGCTTAAGAGTCACACATATCCAAAAATAGCAGTGGGTCAGATTTGGCCTCTGGGTCATAGTTTGCAGACCCATGTATAGATACTAAGTGATGTAGTTTATTAGAGTAGGAGTGCATAATGTGTTTGTTCTCAGTGTTTCCCTCTTGGGGGAAAGCCACACATAAAAGCAAATACACTTGGTTTTAAGATAAGAAGTTTCGGTGTCTGATGTTTGCAATTTATGTATTGGCTAATTCTATCCATTGAAACTTGGTTGTTTAGGGTTGAAGCTCAGATACATTCATTTCTATATTTCTTGGAGGATCATTTAGTTGGGCTACAAAAAAGGTCCTGTTAGAAAACAGTAAAAAAGACTATTGGAAGAGTGAATGGGAACCAGAAACTTGGCTGCTGGGCTGAGGATGAAGTATTTCAGCAAAGAGGGGCCCAGAGGTTTTGCAGCAGGATAACAGTCTGATCAGAGTTGCAGTTTAGGGAGTTAAGTGTTTAGAGTAGGACGTTTCAGAGAGCAGGGTAGGGGAAAAACACTACTGATCTTCTCTTTCATTTCAGATACTTTTGAGAGATTTGTTACACCATTTTTTCAGGAACTGGAGTGAAAGGGAAGGCTAGTTTGTAAAGCAGTCCAGCAGCCAGAAGAGAAGGAAAAGGTTCTAGAAATATCCCAAACTTTTGCTGGACACAATCTAATCTGCGTGTGGAAAGGATCAATGATAACTCAACATTCCTGACACTGGGTAAGTGAAACAGGGATAACACTGAGGCAAGAGGAGTTGGGTTTTGGAAAAAGGCTTTAAGACACACAGATAGCCAACCAAACTACAGTGGGTCAGTGGGCTCGAGGCCCAAGACACTGAGCTGGAAATGGGCGAGGTGCAATTCTACGTAATTTTAGGGAAAAGTCTTTGCACAACTACATTACGATTAGACTTAGTTTTCCTGCCTACAGGCTGACTATGGTGTGTGGAGACATAACTTCATTTTTGCTTCCAGTCACAGCTCAGTGGTCCCGTGATGCTGTGAGAACTCCAGGATAGGATTATATCAGCTGAGGACATCCTGGTTCCCTGAGAACTGAGCAGTAAGAGGTTTCCCCTGGGAGAGACAAGTCCCAATTAACGTAAGCTCCCCCTGGACCTAGGATCTTCATCTGCATCTTCATCTTCATCTCTTCCAAGATGTACTTCATCTGCACCTGTTCCTCATTATCCTAGGATTATTGCTGCCCTCTGAGTCATGTTATTCCCTATGAACCAAATAAAGAGTAGTAAACTTGAGATGCTTTTGCCTTCACTCCACAGAGCAGCATGGAGCTGCTTCTTCTAAAGAGCAGCCTCTTCTCTAAGTCTCATTTGCTGTCTTTATGCATTGATTCTCTGTGTGATGTCATGGTTCACAAGAGACCAGGCTCACTGCAGGGTACAAACATGCAGGATTATCTCAGTAAATATTGCTTGAAAATAGCTCTAAAAATGGTTATTGTATAGAAGATATAACTCCTAACCTGTTAGATGTCAAGTGTGCCAAGTTTGTGGTCCTGCAATATCAAGGAATGAAGTCAGAAGCCAAAGGAGGAAGTCAGAAGAGCTTTACTGGCAATAAGGAGGACAGAACAGTAGTCCCTGAGTTTCCAGGAGGGTTCTGAATGGTTTGTCACTGAAACCATTTGTCAGGGGTAATTTAAACAGTAAACTCACAAAGTGGGTACAACGTGGGTCAAACTGCAACCAACCTATGGTGTTACAAGTATAGCCACTTAGCTAATATTGATTTAATAGGGAAACGAGTCACATAGCAAGGGTACATGGAGAAAAGAAAGATATTTGTTGGGAAGGGATGTGTCCAGATGCTCCAGTCACTCACCTGGGTGACTGATGTGTGTCTGGACTTCCTGCATCAGGTGGTGCTAATTATAGTTCAGTTTCAAGCTATTGTTTATCCTTCAAGGAGGCATGTAGGCCTGGCCACTGCATCTTTATCAAAATGGATGGCCTTTTTCAGGTGTGCCTCTCACCAAAATTCTTTCATCTTTATTCTCACTGACTTTCTTGAGAGCCCAGTCCCTCTGACCATATATTAATTTCTATCTAACTTAGCTGTGTATAATACTTACCACATAATTTTAGTTAGTGATACTGATATGGGAAGTGAGGGAAAACTGTAATTTTAAAATTGTGCTTTCAAGAAAAGTACCGATTTAGAACATAGAGTTCCATGTCTCTTTTCCCCTTTTAGGAAACTCACTAAAAAATTCTCGAGAATTTTATTTAATTTTTTTGAGATATGGCTCTGGCAGGGATGGAGCTCAAGGCAGTGTTTCAGCCTCGGCCTCCTGGGTACTGGAATTTCAAGCTTGCACGACCCCACCAGGATTCTTTAGAATCTTAAAGATATGTTAGGCCTGTAAATTGGCCCTGACTATTCCCCTGTAAATTGAGCCTATTCTTTTCTTTCTATAAGGTAGTTTCACAAGTTCCACAGCTTTCTCCTGTCAAGTAAACAGCACTATTAATTACTTATCCTACCTTTTAACTTCAAACAGAAGCAAATGGTTTTCACCCTAACTTACCCACTAACAGGTATCCTGGCCTAGCTAGGAACACACTTTTTACATGGTTGGTTTGAGCACATCCTACCTTAGATCATAAATACTCCCAGCCTCAACTGCACTTGACTGTCTTTAGGAGCTCATACTGCATTTTCTCTGAATATGTTCTCATTATCTCTGCATAAAGACTCTGTTCATCCCTCTCAGTATGCACCCTGATGCTTTCTCAACATGACTCAAGGAACCACGCCACAGAGTTAGCTGCGCTCTTCCTCTCCTCTGTGGGAACCTCCTTGCATCTTGTCTGATATCAGTCCTTGTTTATATGTTTCACTGACAATGGTATAGAAAGGGCCTGTTACATTTAGTGGGTCAGTAGAAATGTTTGAGTAGTTAAAAATGTTTAAGATTTTATGGAAAAATATGTCCACACACATGTGTACATATGCACACTGTACACACAAATTGTCATATTGAATTTAGCGCTTCCCGAAATTGGATGCATTACAAGTAGAAATTGTTTTAGATCATCTTTAAACATGTCAAAATCCATATGTTTAACACCTTTGTTTAACATATGCCTCAAATATATTTTGCTCTTTTCCGCTTAACATTTGGTATGTGAATACTAAAATAAAGAAGTTAAGTCTCATTCAGAGAAGCTTCATTGTTTTAATTAACTAAATTGTAGCACCTCTTCTTTTTATTTTGAATCAAAAATTCTCCAAGATAACAGTTGGTTTTTCTGTCTCTGCTGTTCTCCTTACATTTCTTGTGGGGTTTGGGACTGTCACTGCCATGCCCGTTCCCTCCGAGTCGCTCCCTTCTCCCATTCCCCTGTCAGTTCTGATTATCAGTCTGCCAACCTGTCCACATTTTCCAACTCACAGAATTAGTAACGATTTCTTGTGATGCCCATCTGCAGTGATTTGCTTTATTGAAATCTGTGGAAGCTGAGGAAGACTGAATTTTCCTTACATTTCCTGGTACTTTAATATTTCCCAAGTAGTGCAGGACTCACACAGCTTTCACATGTAAAGTCAAGCAAGTATTGTGCACCTCTCTGCATTTCCCCCCTTTTCTTCTTCCTTTTTTTTCTTCCCTTTTTTTCCTCTAAAGGCCAGGTGAGATATGGAAAAAAAAAACAAAAACAAAAAAAACAACTTCTTAAAACCTTCCAAGTCAGAAGGAATTTAGACCGCCTATTCTAACCACTGTTGTGAGGGTTGAGGATAGAAGTCAGGGAAGCAATGCCTGGGTGTCCCTGCCAGGACAGAACATTCAGGAGACTTTGCCTGGAGTCTCTGTGGTTCCTTCTAGGATGTTTTTTGGCAGCTGCCAGAATAATAGGTTCAGTGCTTGCTAAGATATGCAAGTGCCTCTCTGTCAGATCCTTGGAACCTCAAGAAATGTAGTTCTCAACTCCTCCCCAGTAATACAAGGAATAATGCAAATGAGGATGACAATGACAATGAGTGGATGCTGCTCTGACACATTTGCTAAGCCTCAGACAGCCTGACAAAGATGAGTGTGGTGATTTCTATTCTCAAGATGCCTACAGTTGGAATAAGTCAACCATATGTTCATTTTCCAAGATGGCAAGATTCACTGAACAACTATGCAAAGGACAAGACCTTAGAGCCCTTCCACAAAATGAATTATTAATGCTAGTTTTGGTTATATTGTAGCTCATCTCAGGTCCCCATATTTTAACAGCTGCTTATAGAAAGGCCTGACACACAGAGATTACCAGCAGTATGAATGTTATCCTCTAACGTAAGTAATGTGGTGGAATTTGATTTTAAAAGTGCTTTTACTATGACTTTTACACTACCTGAGGCACCTGGGATAAGTTTTTGGTGGGTTACAAAATTGCCTTCAAATGCTTAAAATCTCCTTCATTAGTGAGATGAAGTCTTAAATGAGGAGAACTTCACTAAACTTCAGAGAATTCTGTGCATTTAATGTTATATATCACTATATGACAAAGGAGATTTCAAAAGGGATTCAATGCCTACAGATTTCTGAAATCCAGTGAAACTGATGTGTTTTGTCTTTTTTCAGATGTGGGTTACCTTTCTATAGTGGAGTATGATAGATGAGCTGAGAGGTGGGCATCATATGCAGTGAAATATTGGTTGTATGAAGTTAAACTGTTTCATTGTATTAATATTGTGTCTTCTAGATTTGGCTTCTCAACAGGTTCCACTGAACATTACAGGAAGGAGAATACAGCAATGGAAAGTTATATTTATATAATGTTCTTGTGGCAACAATGAATGATCACATTTCTATGCAGCTGCCTCAATGGGTCACTGGTCTGCTCCACCAACAGAGGGAGAGGGAAAGAGGGAGGAAAAAGGAGTGGAGGAGGAAGGGAGAAGGAGAGGGTAAAGGTGACGGGGATTCTTGTGTGTGTATGTGTGTGTGTGTGTGTGTATATATTTTTTTTTTTTTTGAGACATGGTCTTGCTTTGTAGTTTAGGCTGGTCTTGAGCTCAGCCTCAAACTCACCCATCTTCCTGCCTCTGCCTCCTGAGTGATGGGATGACAGGAATGAGCCACCACGCTTAGCATTGTGGTATGTGGTGCTAGTTGCTAGTGGGCATGAGACATCATGTTCAGCATTGTTATACCTGGTTACTGGGGATTGAAACTGGGACCTTATGCTTGCAAAGCAGGTGCCAGAACCACTGAGCTAAATCCTCTGCCCCAATCTTCCTATTCTTATAAGACTATAGTCCTATCAGATTAGGGCCTCCTCCCATAACTTTACTTAATTTTAATTGCCCCCATGCACCATTTCTCAAGATACAAAAACATGGAGGCCTAGAGCTTCAACCTATGAATTTTGGGGTAGAAGGGGTCAAATTACACATAGCAGCTCCTACAATCACATGCAGGAAAAGATTTAAGCTCTGAGCCATGGTCCAAAGCCTGGCCTCTCCAATCTCAGGTAGGCAGGCAGGCATTGCAGAAGTACATGAAAAACAAGACGTGTCATCACTTTCTAATCATATTGCTACGGATAAAATCTGTAACCACCTCTGTGAGTGATAGGCATCCAGGCCCCTTACAAAGTGCCTGCTATAGATTAGGGATGGAAACCTCAAGGATTCAAAGGTAACTAGATAGAGACATCCATGTAGCAAGCAAACAGGACCTAGCAGGTCAGCGTGTCCCATTTTCCTTCAAACAATGGACTTGGAAGAAGAAAAGATGTTCTTTGAAAGACCCAGTTTATCAATAAATATAACCTGAGTCCTCATTCGGTGCACCTGCCATCTTCATTCTTTGCCCACCTCCATGGTTGTAGGTGTATTTTCTCTTTATCTCTGAGAACTTGTCAGTTTGCAGTCAATTCTACCTCTCCTTCACGTGAGTATGGATGTGTCCTGTCTGAGCTCTTTCCTAAAGACATAAAGAGCCAATAAGCAAGCATCGATGGCTTCTCAGTGTCAAGACCCAGCCTCCTGGGGAAGTCCTTCCTTACATGGGTACTTTTAAAATGCTGTTTGTTCAGGTTGAACCCCACCAGTCTCCTCCTTCTCTCTTTCAATGATGGTGCTATCTTAAACCAAGCAGATTTCTGTTCCTTTTTTAGAGCATTAAACCCTGGTAAGGACTTTGTCCTCCGTTCTCCCATGAAACCCAGTGAGTACCTCTGCTTTCCCACTTGAATATTATTCTAATGATTTGATTGCTAATACATTTTCTGTGTGAGATGATCTTCAAAGGCAGAGACTTGGCATTCTTCACGCTGACCGGAAGTCCCCGGACGTAACACAGGCTCATTAATTGATAAATGAATGAATAAGCTGAGCTCGGGAGCAGGAACTTCTAATCATAATGATAAAATGAATAGCACAGAACTGACTTTACATTTATCCTCCCTTAATTACTTTATAACTGCAACAGTACTATAAAATTTTTATCATCATTCTATATAAAGGATAGGAATTATAGATCTTTCGTAATACTTTGTCGAGTGCCAAGTATTCTGGTGGGGCCCACTGTACACTCAGCAATGCTTATAATAATGAACTAAGCCGTCCAATATATATATATTTTTCTTTCCAATTAATTCACTCTCTCTGGTTTACTTTGCAAACCCAGCTGCTGGGAGAAGCTCTGATAGTTATGGGGTTAAGGAGGAATAGTCATAATTTTTATTTAGTGTTTTCCATATAAATGCACCTCATTATCTGCTGTACCTCGTTATATATGATCTATTTTATGACCATTTAGTTCTCCTTAGCAGGCCTATTTTTATTCTGTTATACTTGCTGTCTTAGCTCTCAGCTTTACGACTCCATTACCCCAGCTCTCTGCTGCCTGCAGCCCCACTCCCACTGCCGACATGCAGCATGTAGCTTTGCTGTTGCCAGACCAGCATTTCTCATAAATTCCTCACCCAGCATCAGGCACAGAGGCTCAGTGTCCTGCTTTTGTATCACATAGCTAGGCTCTCATTAGAAACTTTCACCAGAAATTACCACTGAGGCTTCTTCAGGCGCAAAAGCATTAATGAAGTTAGGAAATGACTCCCACAGATGTTTGACACTCAATCAATTCTACTTAATTTAATTACACTCCTGAATGAAAGACAAAAGATGCTCTTGTAGTCCAACCCTGGCTTTTTATTTTCTTGTACACTTTTCACCCTCTTCTGACTTATTTAATCCTTGCTGAGAGACGTCAAGGTAATTAACTTAGGTTATAATTATTTAAAAGTGGACTTTGTTATAATATCTTGTATCATTTTCTACCTCTCTTCCCTACTAAACTTCAAGTACCTCAGAGCTACTACGTAGAGAGTATGGAGTGGCGGAAGTTGTGCTCTTGTAACCCTGACAATTCATCCACTTCTTGCATCTCTGTAATTATGGTTACCGACAACAACGGTGCTTATGATTTTATGTCTTGAAATTTTGTTCAATGAGATATTTTCAAGAGTTTATTTGTGCAGTTAAATAGATTCTTGGAAATTTCCTTTTTGCTAGTCTCAAATGATAGGATAGGATTATAAAATACAAAATTTAAAGAACTGAGGTTGCACAGTACTTTCTTTGCTATAAAGTACATCCATGTGTATAATTTTCTTTGATTCTCACAGTGAGTGAGTAGGATGCATATAATGGCTGTGTTGCAGATGAGGGTCTCGAGGCAAAGAATGGTGAAGTGATTACCTGGCCAAGATTTAGCGACCTGTTCACAGTAATCCTAAAACTTTGACTTTCACTTATTCATTCATTTAGCTAAGAAATAATTGCTGTTATTAAACTTGTGCCAGACACTATGTATGACACTAAAAAGAGATGAAAAATTCAGTAGGTGAATGGAACAGCTTAGAGAGAGGGAGGCAGAGGGGATGATGGAAATAAGTGGAGGGAGTGGTCTCAGGTGCCATGACAGGTGGTGGCGGAAGTAGAGGGGAAGATTCTGAGGAGCGTGGTGTGGACGTTGGATGAAAGGGAATCATGTAGGGACATTTTTTTCTTGTGAGAAATATGTTCAATTGGTATTGTGACAGATAAGTGCAGTAATGGCAGCAACAGCACACAGCTCATCTGAGAATATTTGACTTAAAAGCTTTGAGTTAGCCTTGGATCTGATGCTGTAATTCATATTTTTATTTTTTATTTTGCTAAGGTAGACTTCATTTTTGAGACTTTTCTTAGGGTTTGTTGTGTCTTTATATATTTGTTTGCAGTTCTTTGGAAATAGCATGGTGGTTGATCCAGCCCTTCCTCCCCACCTCCATGTCAAGTTACTATTTTTTTTCTTCTCCTATATATTTTCTTGAGTTGTGAAAGAACAAAACACTGCATGGCAGACTATTTTGCTTTAAA
The DNA here is from genome assembly GCA_004026965.1 of Petromus typicus. Lineage (NCBI taxonomy): Eukaryota > Metazoa > Chordata > Mammalia > Rodentia > Petromuridae > Petromus > Petromus typicus. Next base: position 14,513 of record PVIR01023166.1, on the reverse strand, counting down.
GGATCCAGTATAGATGTGTAACTTACTTTTTACAAGTAGTTTTTTTTTTTTTAACAAAAGTTCGTATGGAAAACAGGTTTCCAGATAGAGATAGGCAACCTAGTTACACTTGGATTTTGGATTAACAATAAGTTTTTTTCTATGAAGTTCCAAATATTGCTTGAGTTAAGAATTTGCTTGGGATATGATAATGGAATGAGACAAGCTTCAGATGTCCCCTTAGACTTCTGTTTTCTGCTTCATGGTAGTAATTTTCAACAAGTCTCCCCTTAGTCATGGCCTTGGGTCTGTCCTAGCAAATGGTCCAGCTTGGATCTGTTTGGCACTGCCGAGTCCCTGGAGTGTTCACTTGGGTGCTCACTCAGCTGACTCCAGAATTCCTTGTCCACACCAGCTTGCCTTTTCTACTACCTCTGCTCTCCTCATGACATACATAGAATGGAGCATTTTTACCATACCATTTAGGTGTCAAGATGGAGTAGGAACATGAATGCGGACTCTCTCTTGACCTAACCAGAACCTGGTGCTGTGTCTGTACTCCCCAGTGACAGTCTTACCTGAAGCAAGCATTCCTGGCTACTAGAATTGTGAGGGGAGTGGACTTAATACCTGTGTCTCTGGAGTTTCCTGGACAACTCCAAATGCTTTCTCTGTTGATTGGCTCCTGTTAGGAAGGTACCCTAACAGAAGAGCAAACAGTTCCTCTTCATAGAGATGAAAACCTTGTGACAGTGAAACCTTGACTGATGGGGAAAGACCATTTCAATAACTTGTGTTTCCACAAATTTCTTTAATGAGCTGTTCTGTTTTACTGTCTTGACAGCTACCTTGCAAAATGAGCCAAAGTGTAGATGGAAGACTCTGAACTGTGCCCGCTGAGCAAAGGGAAGGTACTATGGTTCGATCATAACTTGTCATCACCAAAACCTGTGTTAGAACTTCATTCCTCATTGTGGCAGTGTTTCAGGGAAGCTAGTAGTGGGCAATGTTTTGGTAGTGGATGTAGAGTCCCTACAAAAAGATGAATGCTTTTCTTGTGGGGAAAGTTAGCTGTTGTGGGAGTTCAGCCTCCTTATATTACTATCCATCATGAGGCCCTTAGTAGAAGCCAAAGAGTTATCAGCACTCAATCTTGAACTTCCTGGTCTCCAGGACTATAGGCCAGTACAAATCTTATGGAGTGCAATCCTGATGTGTATATTTAATGTACCAATAAAGATTAAAAAAATAAAATAAAATTATGACTGGGTCTCACTTTTTGTAGTTCAGACTGGACTTAAGCTCAGCCTTGAACTCACAGCAGTCCCCCTGCCTCTGCCTCCCAAGTGCTGGGATTACAGGCATGAGCCACTACTCCTGGCACTGTGGTGTGTGGTTCTGTTTGCTAGTTTGCCATGACTCTCCATGCTCTGCATTGTTGTTTGTGGTTACTGGGGATGGAACCTGGGCCTTTGCACTTGCCAGGCAGGTGCTGGAACCACTGAGCATTAAATCCCTGGCCTCAAATCTTTTTAAAAAATAAGTTAATAGTTATAAGCATTCTGTTATAGCAATAAGAAGTTTGTAGAATTTTAAATCAGTGAGAAAAATATTCAGTTTTTGACATGATAGCTTGATCTAGAGAGCAAAAAAAGCACTGAAGGAGGGTCAGATGTAAGGCAAAATGAAAGAATAGAAGATAGACAGTGCTGTGGTTTTCTGGGGAAAACTATAATGGTCTGAATTAAGAGAATAGAAGTGAGATAGGGAGAAAAGGGTAGCTAAATTATATTCAGGTGATAGAATTAACATGCACTGGGGCTAGCTTGGATATGCACAGGCAGGAAAGGGAAAGGAATCATTCATAGACCTTGCTTCTATGTAACTGGTGATTGTGACTGCACAGACTACTGACTAGACTGCACAGAAAGAAGAATAAGTTTATTGTCAGGATATGAGTGTGATTTGGTTGTGATTGTGTTGGCATGCCTCTGGTAATGAGGAAGTGGTAATTTTGGCAGGATTTCAATTGATTCTGCTCTGCTACAGATTCCTGCAGGGCCAGTACTATTGCTTGAACAGCCTGATGCACTGTGAAGCATAAGAAGGAACAGGAGCCCTGAAGTTGCTCACATCAGTTCTCCCTGGCTCTTGCTTGGGGTGTGGGTGCTGGTGTTTCTTGGGGTTTGCCTAACTCTTCACAGAGACTCTGGCATGAGGAAAGGTCATAACCACCTAGAGTATCCGAACTTTGAAATACAGGACAACAGATGAGACTCTGAAGTGGTCAGTCCAAAATTCTAATGGCAAACCAAAAGCTAAATTGGAAAAGAAATAAGCCAACCAGGTTTCAAGTCCAGATACTTCCTACCCAGTTTCTGTCACAGGCATAGTTTTGCAGTATTGCTGTATTGCATTCATCCTGTCCCGTCATTTCTGCTCTTGTCCATTGTCATATGTTTTGCAAACCTGTATGTGTATTTAATAAAGGAACATTATATATAGAACATTCAATTCCTTATGTGTTTATTATTATGCATTTGACCATTTCTAATCTTGTATTTAATAAAGAAACATTGTACATGTAATAATCTGGTCTTTACATGTTTATTATTATATATTCTGGTGATTTCTAATTCCAATTTGTAGAAAACAACTAATTTAAGAATGCAAAATGTACAATCAGAAATTTAAGGATGGTGATAATTATTCATCTTGTGTAGTAGTAAAGCGCTATATCTCCTGAAAATTGAGTGAAGTCACACGGCAGCATCAGGGGACAAATTGATTCTATTTATAAATCAGAAGTTGATAGGTAGGCCCATCACACCTGCCCTGAATATTAATAAGGAAAGCTTAGTGTCTGAGCACTGGGCTGTTACTTTATGACCACATTTGCTGGCACAAGAAAGACAATTCTTAGTTTTAGGGGAAAATAAAATACATCTATGAGACTCAAGGGATTGTTACAAAGATTGGAAATAACAATTCAAGTGGGGCACAGAGCAGATTACAGTGGCTCCAGTTCCTCATTCCTCTTTGGAACCACACCTTCTACCATAGGTTTGTAGTCTTCTGCACTATTATTTGGGGTTGTCTATATGATTTGACTCAATCTATGTCATATTAGGTGTAACATGACCAAAGGCTTGAAAGGTGCTGAGCTTGTTCTACTCTGTCCTCATAACCAGAAGAACACGTCTTCCTTGTTCCTGCAGGGTGAGAATGGTGAGACGCAGGAGCAGCAGAGCCAGTCTGGCTCTTCAAGATGATTCTGGAGTGGTCTAGCTTCTGCTGACCCTCAGCCACTGCCTTGTTGTGTAGTTCATGGTGCAGCCATGCTGTAACACTAGGTATTTACTGTGGGGAATTATAGACTCAATGGAAAGACCCAGGAAATGGAAGCAGTTGGAGCACTGGGAAACAGACACACACACACACACACACACACACACACACACACACATCTGTGAGTGAGAGAGACAGACAGACTGAGAAAAAGAGGGGGAGAGATGGAGAAGGGAGAGAGAAGAAGAAGGAGGAGGAGGAGGGGTCATTAACATGGATCAATAAATAATTTGATAAACTTTTGTGGTGGTAAAGTGAAAACACTGAGGAAAAGCACAGACTTAATGAATGAGAAATGGAAAGACTAACGGATCTGGAGCAAAATATTTAAATGATTCAAGGTCAAGGTAAAACAACACTATTTGTGAATGTCTTAGACATAAGGACAGCAGGGAACTGTTGCAATCAGATCCTTTTTGTCCTCAGGCAAGTCTTCTTTCTTTTTTCTCTCTGCCCCTTTCTCCTTGACTTCTGAGACAGCAGTTCCCTGAGATAATTTTGCTCCCCTGGCAATCACTTGAGACACTTTCCATTTTCATGGCTTGGGAAGCTTGTTCTTGGCACCTAGTGGGCAGAGATGCTACTCAACATCCTCCATGGAGAAGTGTAGTCTTTCTCCTCGGCAAAGAATTACCCAGTCCAAAATGTCAATCATGCCAAGCTTGAGAATCTTGCAGTGCATACATGGTGTGGTCTGATCCTGTGAGATTGCAGAAGCTTCCATATATAGCCAAGATAATAGGCTGAGCAGAAGTCCGACAGTATTTGCCCATAGAGGGCCTACTATGTGTGATACTTGACTAAGCACTAGGAATACGAACATGGCAAAACTTGCTGCTTTTTTTTCCCCATGGAACTTCTTGGGCAAATAATGGGACAAATAGAATGAAAATAAACATCAACACATAAATATAACATTAAAAACTGTGAAAGAAAAGATCTCAGGGATTATGAGAGAAATATAACTTATTCAAGTGGGCTAGAAAAGAATTTAACAACAGGCAGCATTTGAATTTTGATTCCATGCACTTTGGCATTTTGTATGTAGATAAAAGAAATTGAGGTGACTGGAAGAAACCTAGAAGCAATGAAGGTGCTGGCTGATAAGTGAGGGCGATGTGCCAGGGCTTTCCAACAAGTGAGTGTACAGGAGGCCGGGCTAGAGTTACTGCAGGCCGTGGAGTGGTCACATCAGCAAAGGAAGAGGCTTCACCTGCCACTTGTGCCCTTCAGCCTGAAGGTGACAGCTCACTAAATGGGTCAAAGGAGTCACCCTAAACAACTTTGCTCTCTCTGTCAACATTACACTCAGAGAACAGTGTAGGCATTATTCCATTATGCTTCTTTTCTGGTAGGGCTATGCACTGAAATATCAGCTCCTTTATTGCTTTTCATCTATTACTTTTGTTAGCACATTTTCCATGCAACTATCAGGTTGATTTATCTAACTGAAGAGACACTGAAAACTGACTGTATACCTCAGTCTCCACTCTGATTTTTGGAATTACAATCACAGACTCACAGCTTCAGTTTCCTCATCTGTTAGACAGGGACCATAATATCACTACTGCGTAGAGTTGTTTTGAGAATTACATTATATATGTAAAAACTGTGCCTGACATAAGCTGTCAATCTTTGCTAGCTAGTATAACAATTGTGTTTGAGGCACTGGAGATAAAAAGATAAACATTAAATGAATGCACAGTTTAGCAGAGAAGACAGAGTAACATAATTTCAATAAGGTGATCAAAGCAGTGAGAGTAATAGATACCATTTGCTCTAGAAATTTTGAGACCTGCGTCTTCCACAGGCTTCTCCATCTCCAGCCCAGAACCTTCTGTTGAGCACTTGACCTATTTCCCAGACTGCCCTGTGGGTGTTCGGGGGGAAGCCCACCACCATGATTTCGCCCTTTGCAGAGGGAAAACTTGAGTGTTTTTCTAGACCCTTTACCCTGTCATTACTCAATCCATCACCAAGTCTGACGCTTCTGCCTCCTCAACACAATGCACAGCCAGCTGCTGGCCTCCATTTTTGCTGCCTTAACAACTTCATCTTCCTCTAAATTACTACAGGCTCTCAATTGTTCTTCCTTCAACCGATATCGTTCCTTCGACCTTGTTGCTCTTAGCGCAGCCTGAGGGGTCTTCTTAAAAGAACACAGGACTGGTAGTTTCATTTCCCTACTGAAAAACATACATGTCTTTTAATTGCTTTAGCAATAAGACTGAGCTCCACATACAGAAGAGCAAATGCTTTTAGGCACACAACTCTGTCTCTCCTCTTGTGTTGTCTTTTCAAGGAGACGCTTCCTGTGTTCTGAAAAGCTTGATGTCTCAGGAACATGGCTGTGCTGTGCGTCTCTGGCCTCTGAGCCTTTGCAGATGGGCCTCTTACCTTTCTCTTCCTGCTTCAACAGTCTTAATGACTCCTTTACTCGAGACCCAGAAATAGGGAGGACAGCAAAATGCAGTAACTCACCCTTAGCATTTTCATTTCTAAAGAGCATGCATGAGACATCATTCCCTCCGTCATACTGAATTGTTCACCAACAACATGACATGTGCATATAATCTCCATGATTTTTTTGTTTATATCTGAGAGGCTAACATGATTGTTATTTCAGTTTTCTAAATTTCAAAGTAAACATCTGCAAAGCAAAGCTTCTTCTGAGAATTTCTCAGCATATGTTCTACATATTTCATAAATTTTTAAAAGCATAGCTATGTCAAGAGGCTTGACCTTTCTTTTCATGGACTTGAGCCCATTGTGTGATTAGATTTATTAATAAGGACTGTTGATGAAATAATATTAAACCACATGGCTACTTTACATTTTGATGAAGTGCTTAATTGAAAAAAATAATAAAGGACTTGAAAAGAAATGCTAAAACTCCTCCATGGGTCAGAAATCTAGTTAATGAGGACTGGAGTCCTTTCTCTGAAGGACAGTTATCCTTAAGTAGCTTAGCTAAGTAATGATCATGGGAATGGTATACTGGCTGATGAAAAAGGAGTTAATTGAATTTTTTTACCTTCATCTGAGCACATACACATATCATACAACCCACCACTGTGCTTTTTCAAGTATTTAATGGAGCACTTTCACAAAAAATTCTACATATTGATGTTTGCATGCAACTGTGATGATTTGGGTGATGTTTGTGTTTGTGGTTATTTGGAGCCACTTTTGCAAGTGCTGTTTGCTCCATAACTGCACAATGGCTATGCTACAGAATATGAATGGGACACAGTTTTAGTAAACCATGGGAGCTGAGCTTTGACAGCTCTATAGCCTAGATGGCTGAGGGAAGGTGAGGTAGCATTGTCTAACGGCTCTAGCAGATGGAGTATCTAGGGAGTCCTCTGATATATAGGAGTCCTCTGATATATAGGAGTCCTCTGTGTGTGTGTGTCTGTGTGTGTGTGCAGCAAAGAAAAGTGGCAGGCCTTCCATAATGGGTTGTATCCAGGTTCTTTTTGAAATAGGAAAGAAATGATTGGTGGGAATATACAATTTCTCCCAAAGATCATTCTCCATCTGCAAGAGAATTTCAAGTTCTGATTACTGGACATCGATCATTTTTTTTTTTTTTTATGAAACAGAGTTCCTGGATTTATATCAATCAGGCACTTCCCTCTTCTTGCTCTGCCTTGCATATGAGCTCATAGATATTATCTGACAAGATGTGCTCATTTTCCCAAATACACTATTGTCTGTCTCAGATTTCTTTCTCTAAATAAATGCCCCACAATATAAAGAAGTGTAAATCTTCTTCAGCTGTGTTAGTCACTTTTATTTGTGTTTACCACAGTACATTTAATCCATTTCATCATAGTTATTATCATATTCATGACTGCATTTGACTAGTTTTTGAACATTATGTTCCATATTTTTTTCCTAAATGATTAGTGTATATCTGGCAAAAGAAATTTCCTTGACATACAAGAAATATTTTAAAAGTAGCTAATATTTTCTAGCCCTTACCATGTGGCACATATGGTGATAAACACTATACATGGACTTTTCCCATTTAAATTTCATTAACAACACCATGAGTCAGGTGCCCCGTTGCCCTCATCTCACCGATAAGCGAATGGAATCACAGAGAGCTGGAGACACTTTGTGCAGGTTATACAGCCGGTGAGGCTGAGCTGCCACGCCCACACTCGGTCCTTGTTCCAAACAAACTGAGAGAGATGTGAATAACTGTAAGACAATGACTAAGGACAGTGATAGATCTACATACTTGGTCATGCTGTAGCAAAGATAGTCAGACTTTCACAAATAGAGAAGTTTTCTCAGAAAGGGAGGAAAGTTCTGGCAGCTATGTGTGATGGTGAGAACAGATGACCCTCTTCCTTTTCTGGTGTTGCCACCAGGTTTCAGTAAATTACTCTGACTTTGTGTAAAATGTCACTAAACTCACTCTGATTATTTTGTCCTTGTCTTTAAAATAAGGAAACCAGAAGAGGTGAAATCTCTTCTTAGCTATTTTGACTCACAATGAATTGCTTCACTGAAGTATGTGCCTAGTTCACAGAGCAAACTCACAATGGTCTTTTGAATGAGTTTAAAATTGCGATGCAATTGTGATATAGCTAGTAGATAGCGTCGCTGGTGCTATCATTATTAGACTTGACAGTTATTCTTTTATTATCTTCCATACTTGTCTATTAGTGTAATTTGTTTGCGTCATTTTCTTTTTTCAGGAGATATAGGAACATTGTGGTTTATTGAGTTAAACTTCACTTTTGATTGAGATTTACTGGTATTTTTCTTTTCTTTTCCCAACTGTGCTTCATACATTGGGGATTTGATCTGATCACGGTCTATTATTTCCTCATTTGGTAAACTTAGAGGAGGCTCTATGGAAGCTTACTAAGCCATATGTTTGTCATCGACTTGTATTAATTCATAGGGGAGAATAAACTGTGAACCACTGATTCTGTGTCAGAAAATGAATTTTCGGTGGGGCATAATCCATCTTCTTGCCTATGAAAACAAGGCAAGTTTTTAATCTATATCATCCACGAGAAAGAAAAAAATTATTATCTTTTAAACTACTTTGAGAGAAGAGCCATGATCTCCTTTGGGTACCAGCGGAAAGCAATCACATTTGAGATACGCTTGATGATGATATTCAATTTTCATGGGTAATTGTGCTTAGGGCTGAGTGTTAAAGTTTAGTAGACTTTTCTTGGTTTAATTTGTTTCTTCTATTAATTATAGTGGCTTTTGATCTTTATTTCTTTCTTTTTGCATGCTTTGCATTTAATTTACTTCTCATTTTTCTAGTTTCTTAAGATGAAAACATTGATTTAAAAAACTCTTATTTTCCATTATCAACATTTAAAGCCATAAATTTCTCTCTGAGCTGTCTGAAGCTCTCATAAATTTGGATATGTTGTGTCTCATTTTTATCCAATTAAAAATATTATCTTTCCATGACTTCCTGGTGACTTTTGGGTAATTTAGTACTGTATTGTTTAATATCTAAATGTTTGATAACTTTCGAGATTTTTTTCTGGTATTGATTACTAGTTTAGTTGGAGAATCTGTTCCATCTTATTTTAATTTTCAAAATTAATATGGAATTTTTCATACCTCAAAATATGGTCTGTTTCTGTAAACTTACTCCACTGTGGGCCTGAACACAGAGTGGTGAGCTGAGAAAAAGTAATGTGAGCAGAAATACTTTATATGCTTATAGTTTAAAACTGACAAAAACCAGCCCTGTGTTCCCTTCTTCTGTGCTATTTAGTATGGCAACCATTAACCAAACATGACTGTTTACATTATTTTTATTTAAATAAAATCTTATTTTAAAAATAAGTAATATTTAAAGTGTGATTCCTCAACCATGCTAGTTAGAAGCATTAAACAGTCATATATATATATACATATATATATATATTTTAATATATATGTATATATATATATATATATACTGTGACTTTTGGACTGGATGTTTCCATCATCGTAGTGCTCTGCTGTCAGCTCTACTTTAGATGCATTTCCAAGATCTTAGAATCTCACTACTCTTCTAGCAACAAGAGGCACAGAAGACCAATCTGAAGGGAGGATCTGGGAAGTGAACCTCCTCTATGAGAGACTTGGAGTAAAATTCACAGTTTCTGACTCTCCTCCCTGACTTCTGGCAAGTCATTTGTGTTTTGTAAATCACAGAGGAGGAAGCTATACTGTCACCTTGGATGGTAAAATTGCAGAGAAGAGCTGTCTTGCAATTTGGCTTAATTCTATTGGAAAGAAAAAATTTTTACCAGCATTTTTGTATCACTGACTACACGATGACCAGATATCTCAGCTAATGTTGGCAACTTGGATGGATGCTATCTGAGATGGTGCTGTTCTGGTGTGATTTCCCTAGGATGCAAGTTGGAAAAAGCTGCAGTAACTGAGATCTTGGTAGGAAAGGCATAATGTATTTATCTCTGAAGTGTGTTGTGTATATATTCACTGACTCTTCTACTAGACTGCAAGCTCCACTATGGAAAAGATTGTATCAACTTCGTTTGCCTTATATCTTCAAGACCAAGAAAATCCCTAGACATCACTAGGTACTCAAAGTATTTTTAAATCCTACTTTGGACAAGACTCATTATTATAATAATTTTAATACTGTATTAATCTGTATTAAATTAATACAATTTATGTATGCATATATATTTTTCTGGTGAATAGGTTCTTAGAATTCATTCAGTACTCAAAGGACCACTAAATACTCTTCTCCAAATGCTTAGGAAAGTTGGATTAGCGAGTGTTGGGAATGTTTAAAATGTTATTTTTCAGTTCTTTGGAATGATTCAGAGTAAAGAAAGCTGAATTTGGATCCAGGAAACCTGAGTTATGTTAAGTCGTTGAGTCTCATGGCTGATTGTGCCACAGTTTTATTTCATAGCAAATGAAAGGAGGAAAGACGATGAAAGATGACCTTTATGGGCCCTTGTAATATGCACTTTCTTATATTTTAGAGCCTGAGTCACGGTAAATGGCTACAAGTCGAGTCACTGGTCATCCAAATGAGTCAACCTTGGTGAGTCTATTCGTGTTAATCCTAAGCCAGTCTCCAGTGTTAAGAAAAGTTCAACATCAAGTCTTCCATGAGCTCAGGTCATTATATATTCCACTAAATATATCAGAAGTACTTTTTAACTTTTATTTCTTACAGGCTGTTCTTTCTTTCCCTTCGTATCTTTCCCCTGAAGAAGTCATTTGCTTTTGACTTCTTCATTCTACAAGAAGTATTCTGAATGCTCAACCTCATTCCCATGGCCTGGGACTTTGGGTAGAGCAGTGGTTCTTGAAAGTGATCTAGTGACAGTGATAGCTGCCAACATTCCTCAAAGAGGGGAGATTGCAAGGTCAAAACTATCTTCATAATAATACTAAGGTCTCATTTCCTGGTAGAGACCAGCTTGAGACTTGCCTACCAGAGTTTTACATGTCATTCTCTTTCTCCGGCCAACTCTGTCTTCTCTCAGAGGGAGGAAGTAGACTGTTTAAACACCCTCCCTGAAAGTCAAATTATCAAATAGATGACTCAAATAATATAGGACAATCATGAAATAAGAGTAAGGCACTGCCCTTTTAAAGATAGTTAATAACCAAAAGAAGATTTATACCATGGACTTCTGTAGCAAACCATTTCCTCACAAGCCCCCAGTAACTTGTTTCCTGAGTTAGTTTCTCAGAGCCAGAGGTATACCTGGTATTTCTGCACATGTCCACTGAGGAATATTTGAATCACTTTAATGTAATCCTTATTTAGGAAAAAAGAAGTCCTCAAGGCTTTCCTGCCGGCCCAGCCCCATCTACAAGCAATTACTTTCAGGTTTCCAGTACTGGTAATACCCAAGGGCCTGTGGGAAGCAACGTTTCTATTATTGTTAATGATGAAAATGTTTGGCTAGGGACTATATCCATCTTCCTTTTCGTCATTTATAATAGATTACTCACAGTAACCCTAAGTGGAAAGTATATTTTTATGACAGCTATGCTTCAGAAAGAGAACAGAAATCTTGAGTTATTTGTTATTAAGTTTTGCCTATCTATTACCGCCCCCGTTTCAAGGCAACTCTGAAAATAGAAAGTATTTTAAAAGCATCATTTGATTTCTCTGTCAAATTACTTTTACAATATTTTAAAGTGAGTGGAAGGAAAATCTGGTAAAATGTGTTAATAGGAGACCTTGGAAACACTGAGTATACCCTAGGTATAGTGTACTCTAGGTATATGTATATATACATATGTGTAATATAGTATATTTGTGATGGATTAATTTAAAAAACTAAACATTTTTTATACAATATTATTTTCTTTGGGAGATTTTATTGAAGAAAATGAAGAAATTCAAGCTACTTTTTTGGATTTGCAAAAAAGTAAAAAAAATTGGAAAATTGATAACTCAATTTCTTTACTCATTTAACATGTCAAACTGTCAACAGACCAATTATAAAACTTTTATTTGTGGAAAATGATGAATACTAACAGATGTGACTGAAACAGATTATAAGAAAGAATTAAAGACCAAAATGAGCAAGAGAAAAAAAAATCAAAATGTAAGAAATAAAACCTAGTGCCAAAGAAATGTTAAGGGTTTAGAATGGAAGATAAAGGAAATGTAGATGTACAATGCTATTTTGTAACCCACTCATTAAAACTGGTAACAGTATTTCATAGAACTTTTGCATATGAAGGCTGATAATAAGAAAACGTTAAAAATTGAGCTTTAAATCAACGTGGTGAAAGTTGGCTTCAGTTGAAATGAGATTGAAATGTCAAGGCAGACATCTTTGTTAATACCTTGTGAGGGACAAAGTTATAATATTAGTTGGTTTATGTTAAAAAAGAACCTGAGTGTGGGGAAAGAAGTAATATAATATTTGAAAATTATCCCAATTGATAATAATGATGGTTTTGGGAAATCAGTCCTATTTCTGTGAGGACTATATTTTTTCCTCTTGCATATGTGTATGTATGTGTACATGTGTGTGTGTGTGTTTGCACATGTATGCTATTGTGTCAGTACTATCAGCATACTTGAATCTGACAGTGGTTGACCAGTTATCACAAAATCCTATTATAGACTTTTGCACTGAACTTAAGTTCCGTTCCAGGAAATCCCAGTGGTAATAATTGGCCACAAGTTGCAGTGAGGCCAAAGAAAGAGGTAGAGAGAGCCTGACTTGTGCAGGTTGTCGGTCACTTGTTGGGTCACACTAACAGAAACAAAGTCCTGGGCAGCAGAATAACTAGAGTTCTTCAGGATTTGGGTGAAAGGAAGGGAGGATACAGAGTGTTCAGGACAAAAGTGACTATATCGAGTCAGATTGTACCCAATTTTTTTGTACCTTCTGTCACTATCAAAGAATTCAGACACATTCCAGGCACTGATGGAGCTAGAGACCAGTTTTGAAAGTCTATGTCCCTCTCTTGTGGATGTGCATCTTGGTAGTACTCCAGGTAATTGTATAGGAAAATGGACCAGGGTTACTCAGGAGCAGTGGAGGTGGTTAAGTCTCAATATAGCTGTAGTTAAGTCAAGGTGAAGCCATTGAAATCCCCCTTAGAATCCATAGTAAATGAAATAGTGAACATCTGTAAAATTAACAAATGTCTTCTTTGCGTCTCCTTGCAAAAATGTAATTCTACAGAATTAAAAATGTTTCATAGTTCATTGATCAAGTCAGCAAGATTGAAAGATATTCTAAAATTATAGCAAAGCAGGTTTCACAAATGTGTAGAAAATATTGGTAGCTATATAGAAAATATAATTAATAAGAATAAAAATACATAAAAATATTTTTTTAAACTATGAAATCATAGAGGACATCAGGAGGGAAAGGAAGAAAAAAATTTTTTTTTTAGGTTTTTTTGAGACAGGGTTTCGCTTTGTAGTTCAGGCTGGCCCTGAGCTCAGCCTCAAACTCCCATCACAGCAATCCTCCTGCCTCTGCCTCCTGAGTGCTGGGATTACAGGCGTGAGCCACTACGCCCAGTGGCACTGGTTGCTGCTGGGTGTGAGTCTCCATGCCCAGTATAGTATGTGGTTACCGGGGATCGAACCCAGGTCCTTGCGCTTGCAAGATAGGCACTGGAACCACTGAGCTAAATCCCCAGCCCAAGGAAGAAATATTGAAAGAGATCAATATGTCTACATAGAAGTCATCCGAGCTCATGTGAGAAAAGAGGTGCCCGGAGAGAGGATTTAGCTCAGTGTTTCTGGCATCTTCCTGGCAAGCTCAAGGTCCTGAGTTCAATTCCCACACCACAATGCCAGGCGTGATGTCTCACACCTGTATCCCAGCACTCAGGAGGTAGAGGTAGGATTGCTGTGAGCTCAAGGTTCACCTGGACTACTCAGTGAGTTCAGGACCAGCCTGAATTACAAAGCAAGACCCTGTCTCAAAAAAAAAAAATATGTGCTGGCCTGAGGCCAATCAATCCCACAAAAGACTGAAAACTTTATCTATAAGAAACTGAAAAACAAGAGAGATTCAAATTCAGGGAAAATAATATAATGTTAAGAGATTGCAGTGGGGAAGCAGAACTTGAACTCCTCCTCCACCTCTGTATTTTCCTTCGAACACAAACTATATATTTGACATCAATTTAAGGAGCACAGTGCACTGGTGCTCTAACCCACAAAATTTTAATAAATATTAATTTTTATGAATATTAATTTTTTAAATTTTTTATTAGTACATGTTTGCAATTCATAATCATCTTGGAGAGTTTACACATACATGTTATAACTTGTTTCATTTTTTTTCTTTTTTTGATTTTTTTTTCTGGTCCTGGGATAAAACTCATGAATATTAGTTTTAATTAATGAATCTACCTAAGTATTTTCACATGTGCTAATGCTGAGTCATATTCCTCTCATCCACTGAAGAGTAATACTTGTCCCTCAGTCACTGACAGTTCTTGTGGTGTCACAAACATCACTCCACCTTCCGTCTTGTATATCCATGTGTGGTTTTTTCTTGTAGCTTTCTCCAATAATGACCCACCTTTGAACTATGTGGCATAGTTCAGTGTCCCTTGCTCACACTTCCACCCTAGCCAGCATTATATCATTGTCTCACACCTGAACTAGCCCATAGCTTCTTAGATTCGTATGCTTGCTCAACTCTGTAATTTTTCTGTTCTCTCACACACAT
>PVIR01023165.1:0-27362 GCA_004026965.1 Petromus typicus | reverse complement strand
AGATAAGGGAATCTAGCTGCCTTCTATGAAGCCAGTAATTAAAGAAACTTGCAAAAAGATAAAATAGTACCATTTTTCTTAACAAATGTTTATTGGGGGAAGATAAGTCTTTTTTTAAAAAAATAGACATTTTATGTTAAGAGTTAGTGGGGTTTGTTTTTATTAATTCAAAAAGTAACATGTTTTTAAAATTTCTTATTAATTTTTGATTTAAAAATACCAATACATACAGCCCAAATAAGAATTCTTTTTTATTTGAGTTTATTGTTATACTTTAGATGTACATTATGGTCAAATAAAAATTCTTTGAAATCCTCAATAATTTTTATAAGTGTAAAGGCCCTAAGACCAAAACACTTGAAATATGTTGAATCTAAACTAGACTATCTCTACCACATATGTAAACATATGTAAGCAGGTATCTACAGGGAGGTGAGGACAAGAGACACTCTGCCTTGGTAGTTTCCATCTTCTGGAGCTCTAGGTTTTAGAGTAGGATTTCTCACCTACACATTAAGAACATAATATGTCGACTAGTAACCACAAAAGTTACTTCCTCAATTATAATTCTACAATTCAAGAAATTACCACTATTTTTCAAAAGATAGTAAATTCAGTAAACTGAAAACAGTCATAATAAATTGGAAAGCTATAAGGATCCAATGACCAGCAATCTTAGTTGAACAATCCTGAATGTCTCCAAGAGTACAAACTGACTCTGTTCTTTGTAAGTAATCTATTTCTAATAAGGCCAAATACTGATACAAACACAACATACCATGTTGTGCCACTTAGTCAAGTTCTTGAAGGTAGCATTTGAAGGTTCTTTAACCACACATCAGAAGTTTAAAAATGACATCTAAAAAATGAGTAAATGAACTGATATAAATTATTTTTCTTCTTCAGACTTGCCAGTGAAATTATTGTTAGCTTCTCTTCAGCAATCACCTATATGCAACCTGATGTATACTTGACATCTTGCAGATTTAATACAAATGCACACACACTGATATATGCTTATGAATACATGTTACATGTTTAAACCTCACCATCTGTTTTTTCCTTAGTGGAATTCTAATAGACCTGAATTAAATTTCCACAATTGGGGAAAACCAATCGTCAGTTACAGCCTGTTTCCAGAGGAAAATTTTTCATAAATTCTAAACAGCACATAAATAAAATTGCAAACATGATCCACCCATAAGTTGAGTCAGTAAGTACTCTGACATTGAGCCAATAATGCTAAAAGTAGAAACTGAATTTCCTGGACCTAACAAATAATCTCACAAGTAAAAGATTAAAACAATGAGTCATAAAGGGTTCAGGTAAGGCTTGTTTTCAGAAAACCAAGTCAAGAAAATCATTTTTTATCAAAAATTATATTCACAGCCTAGTTATTACTAAATTTTAACAACTGTTAAATTGTATTAAAATATTACTTACATAATCTTATAGTTCTATTATAAGAGAATTGATGCTAAATAAATACAAAAATACATTTTTATTTTGCACAATTATTAGTATTTCACTTATATGATCATAGCATCATTCACTTATTCCTTTAAATAGGATGGAATATTCACCACACGGCACAGGAACGTTGGTGTAAGTAAAGAAAGGTAAAGTAAGAAAGGTAAGTAAGAAAAAAAATCAATGTGAATCTGTAATTGCTTCCGAGCTTTATGTGTTGCAGAATGGTGAGTGATTTTTCAGGAGGTAGAACAGAAAATGGTACACCAGGAGACATTCAGACTCTATCATGTTATCAGTAAGAAAATGATCTTCAACAAATCACTAATCCTCTCAATGCTTCATCTATAATTGAAAGAAGCCAGGTGATCTGCTTTAAATAGCTGTTGTTATATCTGGAATGCTTGGGAACAGGATGAGTGCTCCTATAAAACACAAGGGGCCCATCTAGGTCTCTTGCCTCTTGCGCTATATGATGGAGTGAAACAGATAACTGTCAGTATACAAGGAAGAGAGCCCTCACCAGACATGAAACCTGCCAGTGCCTACATCTAGACTTCCCAGGAGCCAGAACTGTGAGAAAAAATTTCAATTACTTATAAGCCAGCTGCTCTACGATATTTTATAATAACATCCTAAATGATCCAAGACATTGGGAGACAGTTAATATGGGTCTTCCAACTTCCACCTTCCATAGTTCTCATAAGACACTATAAACATTTGGCACAGGAACATTAACTGGACAGAAACAACTTAATTGTAAGACAACAGTAGCATAATGGTTCATCCTAGCAATTAAAAAAACAAAAATGTATTATACATTATCTTTTCTTAAATTAAAAATATCATTTAATAAAAAGAACAGACAGAACTTAAATATATTATAGAATATCCTTATAGATATATACTATTTGGAAAATAAAAAAGGAAAATAATATAGTTAATATAATTTAAATAGCTATTTACTGAATGCCTACTAACTCATAACATTACTACAACAACCTAGTAGGATAGGTGCTCTTATTTCTGTTTTGAAAATGAAGAATCTCACAGAGATTAAATAATATATCCAAAGGCACCAAGTCAAAAACTGACACAGCTAGTATTCCCATTTGGATCTGTGGAACGCCACAGCTATGTTTACATCACAAAAACAAAGCTCTTCTGATTCCTACAAAGGAGTTCCTTCTTCCTATCAAGTTTAAATTACTAATGCTAATGGGAAAAGGAAGAGCATGGAAAAGTAAACTCTGCAAACATGGCATAATAACTTATGACACGGAATAAGTTCTAATAAAACAAGTTCTGGGCTAAGTGAGATACTAGATTCAGGGCTTTTAAGGCACCTTTACAATCTGAAATTTAAATAATACTTTCAATTCATTGAAACTTAGAATTATCTAACCCATTTTCCTAAAGCAATTTATAATTTTTGTATGATACAAATTATACATTACACGTAGCAAATACATTATAAAAGGAATACTCTGGGCAGTCTTCCAGGGAAAGAATTAAAAGTTCTAGCATTTTTAATTTGCTATTTTCTTTCACTGCTTGTTTAAAAGAAAAACACACTGAAAATACAAAAGACATTTTAAACTGATTACTATTTTCTTAAAGATAGGGAAAAGTTGCTTCAGAAGGGACAATATT
This sequence comes from Petromus typicus, assembly GCA_004026965.1. Classification (NCBI taxonomy): domain Eukaryota; kingdom Metazoa; phylum Chordata; class Mammalia; order Rodentia; family Petromuridae; genus Petromus; species Petromus typicus. The sequence continues at coordinate 24,239 of PVIR01023165.1, read as the reverse complement.
CATTTCTTCATTTCCACTCACTTTTTCTTTTCTTAGGATCAGACAACATAATTGCCACTCATATACATATACAAATGTCCTGAAGAAAATTAGATAGGACAAGTCCAGGAAAGTACACCAACTAAGTTTATTCTTGGATGATAAAAAGGAAACTACGACTTATAGGTATTGCACAAGATAAAATTTGAAGCAAAAGAGATAGAAGTAACAATTGTATTATACTATGACACATAGCAACAGACAAAATTGAAAAGTACTTTTAACTTACTAATTAAAACAATTAATGAATTATAAAGTCCGAATTTACAATACTGTCCTTGAATTTTTAAGGAATGCAATACTTTCAAAAAATCTGGCTTATCAAGAAAATTTGCTAGTTTCAGGGGTAAACATTAAAATGTAAATCTAAGGTACCTTAAAAATGCTGAGTGCATTTGTAGAATATCCCAAACAACCACAGCAGAATACACATTCTTTTCAAGGGCACATGGGACATGTACCAAAAAAATGCCAATACTAGGCCAAAAACAAAGTCTCAATAAATTCAGAGTAAAAGGAATCATATAGAATATGTCCTCTGACCACAATGAAATTAATTTAGACATCGGTAACAGAAAAATACCTGGAAAATTTTCAAGTATTTGGAAATTAAACAGCACACTTTTATATAACCAACCCATAGGTCAAAGAAGAAGCCACAAGGGAAATTGGAAAATATTTTGAACTGAATGAAAATAAAAGCACAATTTATTAGTCCAGGTTCAAGCAGAGAAACAGAAACAGTGGGATATAGATAGACAGATAAATAGATACACAGCAAAGAATTGGTTTGCATAGTTGTGGGTGCTGCCTAGGCAAGTATGAAATCTATAGCATGGGCAGGACATCAAGAAAGGCAAAGGGTAACTTTTGGGTCATGAAACCGAGCTGGAGACAAGTAGAATTTTCAGTGAGAACCTCTGCTCTGCTTTTCAAGCTTCAACTGACTGAATCGGGCCTCCAGATTATCTGGTACAAACTGCTTGACTTCTTGTCACTGATTACAGATTTGCATCATATCTATAAAATAACTTCACAGACGGCCAGATATTTAGCTCACTGGTTCTGGTGCCTGCCTTGCAAGCACAAGGGCCTGGGTTGAATCTGGGTAATCACATACAAGTATACCAGGCATGATGATTCATGACCACTAGCAATCAGAACTACATACCACAGTGCTGGGCTTGGTGGCTCATGCCTATAATCCCAGCACTCAGAAGGAGGTAGAGGCAGGAGGACTGTTGAGTTCGAGGCTGAGTTCAGACCAGCCTGAACTATAAAGAGATACACTGTCTCAAAAATAAATAAATAAATAAATAAATAAATAAATAAATACCTTTACATAAACACATAGGTTAGTGCTTGAACCCCTGGGGTCTAACTGACATTAAAAATTGGCCATCAAATTAATATTTAGATGGAAACTTAAGAGTTTTATATTTTTTCTACTTATATCAGGTCACAGCATTCCATAAAAATATTCCATTTGTACATGAATCATATATAGGAAAAAAAATCTTCTAAAACTGTTATCTTAAAACTGCTGGCAAATCAAAATTCTAAAAATGTAAATATTCAAGCAAAACCATATTAAGAGTAGAATATGAAAACTTTGTTGGCAATATTTTGTTTTAAAAAGTGACATTTTATATTAGTTTTCTTTAATAAGATTTGAAATGCTTCTGTAAGTACTAAATTTATTTAAAAAATACAGATGGAGAAAGTAAAAATGAAACTATTGTTTTCCTAAAGCAAATATAGAATTTTCAGCAAGGACATTTATCTTTCTAAAATAAAACAGTTGTACACACTAGCTAAAGTTAGTATGTTGTTATCTTTTAAATTTGTTTCTTTACATGAACATGACCATAATCAAGTTTATTATTATTTTTGTTTTATGAAGTTGTCATAGTTTTTATTATAAACAGCATGTTCTCAAAAATAATTCTTTCATTTTTATAAACATTAAAAATTAAACAAATGAAATAAAAATAGTAATTAGTGACAAGTAAAATTTAACAAATTGCTAAGCCCATTTTCTGGGAAGAGACCATTCCTTTTACTAGCAAAATTACCTAGACATTCTACTTATTTCGGTTTGGGTTGTGGTTGCTGGCAGAAACTTGCCTCAAAATACACCTTTGAGAAAATTCTATTTAAACTTATGTGACTTAACAATTTAATTGAGATCTTCTATGTACTTGGAGTATTCAACCTCTCTACATTATTTGATATTTTAATGTACTATTCCTTAATTTCATGCACTCCTGTTTTGCAGAGCTCAAGTAACAGTTGCATCTGATTCAGAGTTATGGTCTCTGACAAGAAAGAGGCAAAAAGGTGGGAGATCCAGAGTGTTTTTGAAGGATGGCAGCTACTCATTTCCTAGGTTGGCTTAATCTGTCTCTCCAAATCATCTCCATGGGCTGGGTGAAATACTGTTTAAATATATTCAGCCCCTTAAATAGCTATTAAGCGCTATTTGCTGCATAACTATTACTAATTACCTGAACTTTTCTGTGGTTGGTTGTTATACGACTGAATTGAACCTCAGGGCATCAAAGGCCCTTCTAATTGTATAAACTAGATATTGCATCACATTTTAAACATAGTTTTGCATGTAGTATTTCATTTAACTTCACTAAAACCTCATTGTGACAGGAAGGGCAGGTATGAATCACATCTAAAGATAAGGAGACAGGTTCATACTCAGATCTCATCATCATTAAATTAAGATTCATTATTCAAATATGCTTTTAAGATAATGGTAGAAATAAAATTTGTTTTCATTATACCAACTATGCAGATTCATTTTCCTCCAAAGACACTATCTTGTTTACTATAGGTATTTGGTGTTCATTTTTAAATTGTAAAATAGCATAATTTATTAATCTAACCAAGCTACCATTCATATCATGCCACTCCAAAAATGCTAAATATTCAGTGTTCACCCAACATGAATCTTTCAACTTGATTTAACCTCATTGAAAAAGAATGATCTATATTTATCTGTAGACTTGATTAACACAAAAATAAAGCAAGACAAATTGTATTTTATTTCCCTGGAAGGTACCCCATAGTCTGGTCCCTGCTTTACTTCTAACTATATCTACTCTTCTAGTCATAACAGATTGTTCCTCAAATATACCCTGTACTTGTCCCAGTTTCCTCCTCTGGAAATTCCCTTACCCACCCATTTCCTCTTATTCAGATGGTACCTCTTCCTCAAGGCCTTGTATTAATGCTATCTGCTTGCATACATACAATCTTCCTGATCCATAAAGACAAAATTAATCCCTCCCTCCTACACGAAGCTAATGCACTTTCTCTGAACTTCTGTCTCATTTAGAATCACTGTGTAGACAGATGACTATCTATTTGGTGCATGTGGAAACCTTTGTAGGCAAAGGTGATATCTTTCTTTACATCTATCATGTGGACGTTGTAGACACTTGAAAAACTGCTGAATTCTGTCGCACTTCAAGTTTTCATTTTACCTGTTCCCTTATCCTTTAAACTTGGTTCCCTCAAGGTGACTTTCCATAGTACTCTAACAGTGATCCCTCTAAAACAAAATCTCATCTTGTTTTTCTTTTTTTTTTTTTTTTTATTGTTCTAACCATCTCAAAGGAGAACAAAATTTCTAAATAGACCAATAAGGCTCATCATAAGCTGCCTCCAGCCTATTTCTCTACCACTTTCCACAGAAATTCTTGCAGACATGCATTCATGTACACACAAGTTCTTGCAGTTATCAGCGTATCAAATGTCCCTCTATCTGCACCTATTATCTGTGTCCTTGATACACCCTCTCAGTATCTTATTCTGTAAACCAAATCTCAGAGGAAGGATAATACAGTAGTTAAGTCAAACATGTCTTTATTTAAATTCCAGTCTGTCCTTTCCTAGAACTGTAATCTTAATTAAGTTAAACTTTGAAAATACACTTGAAGAAAAGCTGGAAAGTGCTCCAATTTGGCCATTCTCCCTCTACCTTTTCTAGAGTACTCTGATCCCTTGATCCTAAATTAAGATAATTTCTTTATTTTCTGCAAAAAAACAAAGACTCATCATTAGAATTTAACCTCTATTCTTGCAGGTAGAAGTAATTAAGTTCTAGATTTTAAAAAACTTAAACATTTGGGTTTTTTTCTAGGTCTCTATTCACAACATGGTAAACTGTGAAATAACAGTGCACAGAAAGTTTTAAATTCTTTTTTATTTATAGTAATGGTCCATCGCAGCAAAAATACATATTTTCATGTTTACTTGCTTTGTACATCTTCCATGGTAAAATATTTATTCAAATCTGCTGGTTGTTTTAAATAGTGTTTTATTTTCTTACTGTGGAGGTTTTGCAGTCTTCATATTTTTCAGGATCCCACTGTTTATCAGATACATCAGATACATGATTTGTGCTTTCTCAATCTGGGGCTTATTATTTCATTCCCTTAAGGTTATCTTTTGCAGAACCAAAGCTTTCCAAATTTTATGAAGTCTAATTCACCAATTTTGTCTGCATTTCATGCTCTGGTACTTAAAAACTCACTCTCAAATCTGCTCGTACAGATTCTTTCCCATAGTTTCTTCTGGAAATTTAGTAGTTTTATGTTTAGGACTAGAATCCATTTTGATTTATTTTTACAAGGTATAAGGTTATGTTCCGAGGTTCATTTTTTACACATACATCTACAGCTGCTCCAGCATCATTTGCAGGTAGGATTACAGTTTTTCAATAAAACTTTCATGTCTTCATAATAAATCCACTGAATTTGTTTAGGGGAGTCTATTTCTGGATTCTGTGTTCTAATCTACTTATCTACTATCTCCCTCTCTATCTTTAAGGGATCTTGTTCTTTTCCTTAAATTTTAATAGCTAGGTCATACCACAGATTTAGGTAAATAGCACACAGTGTTTTTAGATAGTTCCTCAAGTCAAAGTACTCACTATGTAAAAGGATTTCCCTTTATTCTAACAACCAAAATGTGAAAATAACAAGAAGTTAAACCGAATCTGCATGATGTGAAGCAGCTAAGACTGCTGTACTATACAGTACCATACCGAGGCTGGGCAATTCTCTGTCTGAAATCTGGAAGCTCTTCAGCCTTAAAGAGGTCAGATGAGGTGAATCCATTTGGCACAGTCAATTTCCATGTCAGATTTATAGTTTTATGAGAGTTTTATTTGTTTGTGTTTTATTTTACCCTGTTTAGGTGCCAGGTGTTCATCTACACTAATCTTCAGCAATTATAGTATTTTCAAAAGAATAATCAAGATACACGCAGCATGTACTTTTAAACATTCTTAAAATATTAAAAGTTTTGGAAAAAAAGCTGAAATTATTTCCTCACATGAATATATACTTTATGTTTTTACTGGAATAAACAGTATTTGTCTATTTAAAAAAAAAACTGAGTATGTAGGAGTTTTTTATACATAGCAAGAAGCTCTGAAGGACCTTAAACTTCAGGCTGGGGTTGTAACTTAGCAGCACTGCAGCTGCCTCACAAGTGCAAAGTCCTGAGTTCGATCCCTTGTACCAGACAAAATCGTTTTTTCCCACATTATGACTATAACACCAAATTACAGTACTGATCCAAAGTACAGATGCTTCAGGTCAACTATTCATGAAGTATATTTTCTCCTTCTGGAGGTCAGGGTCCTAAGTGCTCAATTTTTGTTGCAGGCCACACTTAAGCACTATAACAGATGTGCTGTTTCTTTTTCCTCACTGACAATTGCTACATAGCACTGATCAGGCTTAGAAATAAAATAAAGCTAGTTTGATTAGGAAAAGGGACCTTCTCTTCTATTTTGTTTCTTCAAGTGGCCACTGTCTTTTGCAAGTATCTAAATTCAGCCCTGACAAAGCAATCTACACTCCTTGCCAGGTATGATGGCACAAGTTCATAATCTCAGCATTTGGAGGATAAGGTAGGATAACTGTTATGAATTCAAGGGCAGCGTGGGCTACATAACAAATTCAAAGCCAGTCTGGAATACATAGCAAAACCTCAACCCAAAACAGAGCAGAATAAAACAAAACAAATTAGAAAGATATATATCCCAACTTGGTTTTTAACTTATCTTATTCACCCATGCTCCCAGCATATTGGAAAGGGTTAGGCAACATATGTATTTTCATCATGAATTAATAGGCTACAAACAATAAAGAAAGGCTTTTAAATAACTACTGAAATGTAAGCACATTTTGCTCCAAAATTCTTTTCACAAAAAACCCTAAAACAGTGTGAAGAATAGAACATAATTCTTAAAATCTCAGTAGAATAATGATAAATCCAACTTTAGAATACAACAAAGAGCATAAAGTCAAAAAACTGAAGCTGCTGAATAGCCCTGCTGTATTACCCTGGCCTTCCACTTCTGGGCCATTCTCCAGCTCCATCAAGATTAAACATCCTCACATTGAATGTATTTTCACAGGCTGGTTCCACAACTTTTTTTTTTTTTTTTTTTTTTTGGTGGCTGGGTAAGTACATATGAACTTTACCTAAAATAAAGTCTTACCAAATTGTAGCGGGATTAAAAAAAAACAAGGACTTAGAAGACTTTTTCTTTGTCCTAAGCCTGTATGATATCCACGAACACTTTGAAGCCAGACAAAGGTTTTTCTCTTTAACTTCCTTAAACAAAGCTGGTCTTTAAGATGTTTCAAGTTACTGTCAATATTGTGAACAAATAAGCATATCTGGAAATTCCCTATTAATTTGTAATGATTAATGAAACTAAAACAACCAAATACTTATCTAAAGGAAGAAGAAATTGGCACAAAATCACTATATAACTTTCTAAGTTAAGAAAACACTCTTACAAGAATTAAGAAATTCAAATATACAGCAAAGAACAAATCTCACTTCCTATCTGTTGAGTATACATATATCTTTGATCTAATGGATTTCTAGAGCAAATTGAGAATGCAACTTAAAAAGAAGTAATTCAGCAACTTAAGCCCATATGACAATTATTACTTGCCTTTAAAGGAAGAAAAGTACTTTTCAGTAGGAACAGAAACTTGCCAATTATTGTACAATAATTTTAACACTGTTTAAACAAGGTTACTTTTTAAAAGCAGCTAAATCAATACTATAAATTTTAAAATGGAAAGCACCCTAAGTTAACAAAACAAAATTAGGAACTACCAAAAAAAATTCATTAAGCATGTAGAAGAAAAATAAATCACAAATAACACTACATACAAAAATTTAGCAAGGTACTGATATGCTTCAAGTAAAAATGGAAATCGTATTCAAGGTTTAAGATTCACATAGGTATATTTAAATGGTAAATATATTTAAATCAGTATATAAGCACACATACTGAATGAACTGGCACACATGGTATTGCTATATTCAAATAATAAAGACCATGAGTGGAGATATCAAATACTACTAATATATCAAAATTAGTAGAAAGGTAAGAAATTACCATGCGAAATCTGTAAGGTTCTTCTTCAATGTGTGTCTTACTGAAATTTATATTGTGCTTACTTTTCAAAAAAAAACCATAAAGGCAGATTCAGTAAAACCAACAAAAGTTACTAATTCATTTAGAAGACTGATGTTGCCAAAAATTATAGTGTCATAATTTATATAGTGTTATAATTATAAAGTGTTAAGAATTATATATAATTCTTAATTTGCAAAATTTCATAGAAAAATTGACTTCTAATCACATGCTAAACCCAGTGAATAGGTTGTTTATTTTCTTTCTTTCCTTTCTCTTTCTTCCTTCCTTCCTTCCTTCTATCCTTTCTTTCTTTCTTTAGGGCTATGGGTCCTAACATATCCATTAAAGGTCTCTTTTTAAGGTATTCAAGGAAAGGGCTAGATGCAAAGAATGAATGGTTACTAAGACTGTCTCAGACAACAGAATTTCATGGAGAAGTAACAAAAGTGCAAGGATGAAGAATGAGCTAGGTGTACCTGTGGAGATGTAAGAAGGATGATATACCTGGTGCAAGGTGAGCAAAGAGTAACGTGGATGGCAATTTGGCCGATGCATTAGAAAGTGAAAGGGGGTAAGAACAGGGACACAGAGTGAGTGGATTACCTTTACCAGCAGAGTATGAATTACAACAGGAAAATGAACAAATTCCCTCTTCATATCCTCAAGTCTTTCTCTTCATGAAAACACAAAGTGATAGGTCAAAAATAAAGAGAGGTAGAAATGTTGAGCATTGCAGACAAGAAAATCAACCAAGAAAGCCAAAAGAAATAATGAAGCACATATTCACTTCCTTCCTTCCAGACTCAAGGACAAAAACCATACAGTCATCATTTGACAAAATCCAACACTCATTCACGATCAAAACCCTATGGAAAATTGGAATAGACGGACTTTATCTCAACCTAATAAAGGCTATTTATAGAAACCAACAGCCAGCATCATTCTAAGCAGTAAAAACTGAAACTTCACACTAAAATCATGAGCAAAGCAAGGATGTCCACTATCGTCACTCCTGTTTAATATAGTGCTTGAAACATTAGCCGTAGCAATTAGACAAGAGAACGAAATAAAAGGAAAAAAGATAGGAAAGGAAGAAGCTAAACTGTCATTGTTTGCAAATGACATGATACTGTACATAAAAGATCCTAAAAACTCAACTAAGACTACCAGATTTAATCGCCAAATTTTGTAGTGTAGCTGGATACAAAGTCAATGCTCAAAAATCAACAACCTGTGTATACACAAACAACAGACTCATTAAGACAGAAATTGAGTCAACCCCTTTCATAATAGCATCCAAAAAAATGAAATATCTCGGAATCAATCTAATAAAAGATATGCAAGACCTCTACTCTGAAAACTACAGTACTCTGAAAAAGGAGACTGAACAGGATATGAGAAAATAAACATCCCTTGTTCCTGGATAGGATGAACCAATATCAGAATGGCTATGCTCCTACAACTCCTATATAGATTCAATGCAATCCCAATTGAAATCCCAATAGCATATTTCACAGATCTAGAGAAAATATTCCAAAATTTATCTGGAACCACAAAAGACCTAGAATAGCAAAAGCAACTCTAGGCAACAAGGACATGGCAGGGGTATCATGATCCCCAACTTGAAATCATACTACAAAGCCACTGTGATGAAAACTGCATGGGACTGGCAAAGTAACAGACCCAAAGATGAGGGGAATAGATTAGAAGATCCATATTCCTAATAGGACCTGTCCCAAAGAAGCAGTCTTATTATATCATTTAGGTTTAGGTTCTGCTGCAAGTAACAGAAACCACAAATCATCTGATTGAAACAACTTGAAGATTATTTTATGGCATGTAGAAAAAGTAAAGAGCTAGGCAATTCAAGCTGGAACAGAGTTTCCACAAACTTCAAAGACCCATATTCTATCTCCCACTTCATGTTGCCGTCCCCAGTCCCAGTCCCAGCCATCACATCCGTGGGTCAGGGTAACAATAAGGAGAAAGGATCAAGAAGCGCTAGCAGCAGAGATAGGGATTTAGCTCAGCAGCATTGTGCCTGCCTCACTAGTGCAAGTTTCTGAGTGTGATCCCTGGCATGGAAAAAAAGAAAGACTGATAATCTGTCACACTGTCAACAGAAGAGAAAGTATTTCTTTCATCTCATAAGCCAAAATTTGGCTGGCAATATCTTTTAGTTAGGCATTCATGAGTCCAGCCAAATAACAGAATTTCAATAAGAATAAGGTAAAAGATATACGATGGAAGGACTGGCCATCCAAGCCACATCTACATGTCTCATGGTTTCCCAACTCCTCTTCACTATCCGTGACTGAGTGAACACAAGAATTGCCCAGGCCAGTAAGATCGTCTCTCCTATGTGTTGACATGTTTTTCCTTTTTTTATTAGGGCATGTTTGCAGTACAAAATGTTTACATTCCTTGGGTGGGAGTCAGTACATGTACATAACATGCTAATTCTTTTTTCTCTCCCTTCCCCTTATTTCCCCGCCCTCCTCCCTCCATCTCTTAAATCTTTTTCCTATATGAGAAAAATCTATCTCCCTACTTTGTATTTCCTATCTTGCATTTTGCTCTTTCTATTTTGGGTCTCTCATAGAGAAATCATGTCATACTTAAGCTTGTATGACTAATTTACTTAAATTATGGTCTAATGGTACACCTCTTTTCCTACAAATGACTCAGGTTTATCCTTTCTTCTGGCAGGGCAGTACTCCATTGTGTATGAATACTGTATTTTCTCTATCCACTCATCTATTTGCAGACATACACTACTTCCAAGATTGAGCTATTATGAACTGTGCTGCTATAAACATGGCTATGCATATATTACAGTAATGTGATGTCTTTAATTCTTTTGAGAAGATGCCTAGAAGGGGAACAGCTGTTTTCAGTTTTTTGAAGAATCTCTATATTGATTTCTATAGTGGTTGTACTAGTTTACATTCCCAGTAAGCCTCTCCAGTGTTATTATTATTTGATTTTTTTTTGACGACAGTCATGCTTTCTGGGGTAAAATGGAATCTCAGTGTTGTTTTAATTTGCATTTCATTAATGGTCAACTGCTGAATATTTCTTCATGTAGTTTTTTGCCATTTGTATTCTGTGAAGTATCTATTCATTTCCTACATGCATATATATGGAATATAGAAATTAATCCAATTTTTCTCTTGAAGTGCTGGACTGAAAGAACAGATTATACCCTTAAGTAGAACACATAGGTTTGTACAAAATTATAGACTGAAAGAACAGAGAAAAGCAATCTAAGCCTGCAAGGGAAGAGGAAACTTCCTGATAACATGCTTTCTTGTCAGGAATGTATTTCTTTTATCCAGATTCTGTGCAACTCCTTGTTTTTTAGATAGAAATTCTTTTCTTTGAGCTAATCTGAATGTATTTCTATTCTCCATAATCAAAGCATGCTAAGGTACCTACTAAGAAAGTTACAATTTAATGTTATGTGCATATATAGCATTTCTCCAGCATCTGAGAAACTTGTGGAAGATAGACACTGTCTTCTTTATCCCTTATGTAAAGATTAATAATATGATATTTCTTTTAGAATTTTGTAATTTTAATAAGTCTGAAACAACCAGGAGTTGATATCCTTCTTTTTAAAATTCTGGAAGAGAAAAAAGAAGGTGCCAGGAAGATGATAATCAAGCTAATTTTATAGTCCTAGGTACTTACATCAATATCTAGTTAAGTCTCAGAGACTGCAGGAGACTGCATTCTTGTTTCTAATGATTCACTATTATTCCCTGTGAAAGGCTGAAACCTCAGTCTTTTGATATCAGGCTTAAGCATAGCACCTACTTTGGTCAGTGAGAAGAAGTGATGTATTCCATTTCTAAGCACTAACTTTTAAGAGCTAGCACAGGATTCAATCGTTATGCTTTCCCCATTGCCATTAATAACATATATCTGCGCCCTAAAAATGAAGACAATGTGTATTAGACAATGTGTATCGCTATTCACCAGGATATAACCAGAGCAAGAAGACTGAGATTTAGGCATTTTTGTTTTGTTTTATTTTGTTTCCATAGCATAATAACCTAAGCTGACTAATAAAGGAAGCAACTGACTCAGAAGGAGTCAGGGTATATATTTACATGCAACAATATTAAGGCATATTAGGAGATTTGTAGATAAAAATATCTAAGGAAACACTAGGAACATTCAGTGTTCCTATTTCAATGTTATTCCCACTACTTCTTCATTCAAGTCATGAATGTAGGACAGTGATAGAGCTTTCAATGATACAAACACATCCACTGTGGCACATGTACTATAGGTTTGCCACTGTTAACTTAAGAATTACTTAGAATTTTTTTTTTCAGGTTTCCTATATCCAATCTGTTACTAAGTCAAATCCATCTTCAGAGATACTGTCTTAGTCAGATTTTTATTACTTATCCATTGGACTAAGAAATAACCCACTAATTTGTCTTTAGATTCAATTAGTCCTTCCTCTGTCTAATCTTTGCCCTCCTCTTGCATATTACACTTACATGGAGCAATACTTCTGGACATAATATCACAGCTTAGCTAGAAAAGTTCCATACTCTTACTGTGAGTGACATGGTCCCGCATGATCATGCCTTAGGCTCAACACAGGTGACAGACCTCTACAGACCTCTACTACCTCTGCTTCTTTCTAGTCATGGAACTTAATGCAAGTCACTCTATCTCTTCAGGACAAATGTTTTTGTTTTGTTTTTTCATTTTTAAATAATAATGCACAAATCATAACACAAATTATGCCTTGTATTTTTGCTGTGAGGCTTGATTACAGGGCAAAAAATGACCTAGCAAAATGCCTGACTCCACTGTAGAAGAACAACAAATATTTGTGGAATGAAAGAACAACTCTCTGGCTGAAGCACCTATAAACACTTTGTGACACATTTATTTATACAACAGTCTCCCTTTCCCAGACACTAAGCAATCTGAAGAGAGATTGACACTAATCAGTGTGTCTTGGGACACAGTAGATTGAGGAAGATATCAATGAATGTGCAAATTTCCAAGTGATAGCTGAAGGGCAGCAAAATCTTTAAAGAGGTAGAGGCAGAAGGGACAAGAAACAGCCAGGAAAAAACAAATAAAATCACTGGCCTTAATTATACTATTGTATAATTTCATGTGCTTTTCACTTGGTGCAAAGTAATTTTGCATCCTGTGCAGCTCTTTTCTTTTTGTCTTAATCAAACTATACTTGTCTATTTAATTTACAGGTAAATTCAGGCAGGAAAGAAAGCAAAGAGTGTCTCAGAATTCTTCAATATGACTATATTTTTCCAATGTAGGAAATGCTTCTTTAATATGAATAACTTGAAATAACTTTTTTTGTACATAATCTCAATATATTTCAAATACACAATTATATTCACTATAAATAACTGATACTGTAGATCAATATTTTCCACCTCTCAAGGGTAACACAAAACAATACATTCCAAACACATGTCAATACCTCACGTTCACTTTGACAGGAGAATCTTCCCCACACGTGTATTTCATTGCTTCCTGTCTGCCATACAAAATCTAATTGTTAAAACAGTAAGGATGTCATATTTCTAAAGTATAAAATGGAAATGCAAGGATTTTTTGGTTTTATTTTCAAGATTCTCTGAATATGAATTAACTTGTTTCAATGAATGAACTTGGCATTTTAAAACAAAATGTAAAACATTTTAAATTTTTATTTCAAACAGCCCTAAAGCTTGGGGTTTTTTTGGGGAAAAAAAATCTGCTATAAACATCCAAACAGAAGAAATAGGAAAGGTTGTCAGAAATACCAAACTATGCTATGGCTTATAAGTGATTCTGTTCTAAAATTTTAACCATAACAGCTAAAGATAAAAAGCAAATCATCTAGTTTACAATGGGAGATTATGCAACATTCTTAACATTTTAAATTTAATTCCAAAATATTATTCCTTTTAAAGAGGAGCTCCAAAAAAATCACTTATCTTACCAGCATCACAGTGACACATATAAAATTCCTTATAGTCATTCTTCATTGTAAAAATGGTAGTTTTTGTCTTCAATTCTTTTCTATCTTGCTATTTTTATTTTTTTCTGAAATACATATTACTTACTTAATATCCATGATACTTCTACATGCATGTCTACTAGAACACTGGTCATATTAAATTGCAATTATCTGCTTAGTATTCTTGCACCTTCATTAGTATTGGTAGGTTTTGTGCAAGATAGCAGATTATATGAGGCTGAGTAACTTACAAAAAGTACAGATTTATTTCTTACAATTCTGTAGACTATGAAGTCCCAGGCTGAGAAGCTAGCAACAAGTGAGACCTATTTGCTGTATCATCTTACTACAGATAGCTTGTGAGGGAAACACAAACCCTAGCTCACATTACCAAGTATTACAGGGGCTTCATGGCAAAGGAATAGTGCTATAGTCAACTGTATATGCCAGGTAAACACAGCATGGCTGATAAAACTAGAATCTGTTCAATATCAAGATGGATCCATTCTGCTAATCTGGAAAGATTACTATCAAACCTTTAGTGATTGTTATTTGGGGGAATTTTCCAAGATTTCTTTATTCTTCAATTTGATGACAATATGACAAATATAATGATAAAATTCAAGAAACTGTACAATAAAAGATGGCATTTTCATAATGACTAACCATCAGGAGAAGTATTCATTGGTTTACTATCTCATCTGCTTATTACATCTGACTAACTTTTTCATCATTTACCATGAATCAATATTCAGATGGTAGGAACAAGCAGGGCAGAAAACTGGTTTAAGTGATTAATTTGCAGCTTCAGAGCTCCACCTACAGGCAGAAAAGGATTCTTCCTAAGATTTCAAATAGGATTTTGTGAAAGACAAGCTTCAGCTATCTCAAACTTTTAACTGATTTTGGGTACTGTTTAGAATAAACTGAGATGTTTTGCTCAAGGCCCTATGTAGAATATTCTGATTAATCTGGTCATGGATGGCTGTCCTAATGTGATTCACATGCACAGGGAAGGTTGAGAGACACTGCTTTTTATTTCATTTTGTTTCTTTGAGATAAGGTCTCACTGTGTTGTACTTGCAGGCCTCACACTCACTGTCTAGGCCAGGCAATCCTCCTGTCTCAGCCTCTCAAGTGAAGGGATAATCGGCAAATTCCACCACGCCCAGCTTGATTTAATTCTTTACTTGCACACATCTTTCAAAAACATTAGATGTACTCTAATATATTTTATTTCTTCTAAAATTATTTTTTTCACTAAATTAATCTCTTATCTTCTTCAAGAATGAAACAATATTTAGTAGACATAAATATTTTATTCCTGTTATGTTGCAAAGGATCTGAGGTAACCCTATAAAATGTCATGCAATTTTTCATTGTTTAGAAGTAATCAAGGAAGTGTGCATTTGTTGGGAAGTAGTATTTTTACTCCTGGATGCACATTTTGAGTATTTGTACAGCCCTCATAAAGTGCTACTGTCCTAAATTAATGAATGCTCTTACAAGTGAGAAACATGGGATAAAGAGAAAAGTGACCAGAATTGGGGAACAGGAAAATTTCTAGGAAAGAACAATTTTCTGATTGTTGATCTGGGTGATGGTATATAGAAGGATCTACTTAGTAAAACTTCAACAAGCTGTCGGTTACAATACACATCCTATGAAATATAGTTTATACAGATACATTCCATGTGTATATTATACTTAAAAAGTAAAAATGTAAAAGAAAAGATTCAGGATCTGAGTGCAAAGCCTGGGAATCAGTGTTAAAGGAGTAAAAACCGCTCCTATAAGAAAACATAATTTGATAGCTCATTATTCATCCCTCATTCTAAAAACTCTACCGACCATGCACTGTAAGCTCACTGTATGTACTACAATGCTGAGGAAGTAAAGTTCACAAGACACCATTTCTAAAGGACCCTAGTGTAAGCATTACAGGTATATCAGTAAATTGTATGTAAAAATACAGGCAACTTCCTTACAAGATCCAGTAGAGAAAGTGGTTAAAAATTGATCATTCTTTTCTACAAATGTTGGAGAACATACAATCTTTGTCCAAGAAGATATAAACGTAAATGGACAGAATTACTACCTTGCAGGAAGTATAAAGGTATAAACAGAAGAAAGTAAGACCAAATGTTATAGTCACTACAATGGAAGGCTGAGAAAGGTATGACGTAAGGAATTAGAGAATGAAGTACCAAGTTGCTAACTTAAGAGCTAAGGTAATATAAAACTGAGCCAGTCCAGTGGGAGTGGGGATAGAAATTAATATTCTAGAGGACTGCTTCTCAAATGTTAACGTGTAAGTTTGAGTCACCTGGGAAATCATTGTTAAAATGCAGATTCTGATCCCAAAAGTGACAGCGGGCATTCAGCACTCATATTATGTGCCATTGTAATGCTAATACTCCTGGACAATGGGTCACAATTTAAATGACAAGGTTCTTGAAAGGGATGAGTTTCAAGAAGTGAAAGATAAAACTTCCTCAGCGGAAGGGCCAAGAAAAACAAAAATTAGAAGGTAGCTATTAGATTTATCAATTGGATGGCCTCAGTAAGAGCAGTATCAATGGAGAGATGGAAGAAAAATGATGGATGATGTATAAGTTAGAAAGGAGGTGGAGACAGGAGGCAGGGGACAAGGGACTAGAAATCTTGGAGAAATAAGACTAGATACAAGGGTACAAGGGTACCTAGTCCATATTAATAGAAAGTACAAAAACTTTTATGTGTTTTGTCCCTGAGCTTCTAAGTACTTTTCAGAGGCACAGGCACAACTAGAGACACTGTTGAAAATACATTACTAGGGAAAGATTCCCACACACGCATTTTTGTGGAAAATTATATGTTAAATATCATTCCCCAGGTTAAATACTAAGTATTCAATAAACCTATTTGTAGTTTAATATTCAAAGTGATAAGAAGCTTTAACTGATTCCAGATGTTTCTTTACAAACAGAAGCAACATCACAAATTTTTAGTGAAGTTATACTTTGAAAGGCTCCTTACCTAAAAGGACTGGTAGGCCAGTCTAACTTCCAGTCCTAATGCTCATATTAGAAAATGACCAAAGGATAATTGAGTTAAGTACTAGAGGAAAAGTTTGTATACATCAAGAACACTTATTTTTTAAAATAATAATTTCACAATGACCTTCTGACTATTCTCATTACAGTTCATTATAATTCAACAGTGAGTTTCCTTTAATAGAATTATCTTTTGTACTACATTATAATTTTTAAAACTATTATTCTTAAAGGTTTCTTGTTTGGGGATGTGTGTGTGTGTTTAACCATATAATTAACTCAAGAGACTTAAACTATATTGAAGCCATACAACTAATAAAAAGTACTAATGATTTTGCGAGTTTACCAAACTTAAAAAAAAACAGACAAACCCAAAAACGTGGTCATGAAATAATCACAGAAGTTTCCAGACTAAAAAGAAAAACTGCATTTTTACTTTGAATGTTATACTTTCTCCTCTATCCTGATCCTATTTTTCTTCTGCTTCTCTTTGTAGCTAGAAGATATAAAATGGAGGGAAAAACGAAGATGTGAATATAGAAAATATGATTGACCAAAGGAACAGTTATAAGTAAACGTTCTGCATATTTTGTAAGGACATTTTGCAAATTATTTTATCTAAAAGATAAATAATTTTCAAAACGCTCATATCATTATCTAGATTTTTAAACCACCTTTAGAGATCTAATTTTCTTATTTAATTTACTTTTCTTTGTAGGCTTGTAAAGATTTTGAAATGTTTTTCACTACAGTGAATACATAAAATGCTCATAAGATTAAGGCTATCTGATTTTAATTGTGCAAGTTATATTCATTTAAAATAAGAAGATAAAACTGTTAGCACAAGTGGATATTACCTGGCATGTTCCTATGTAAGAAATTCTAAGAAAAGCTGAGTTTCAAGTATTTGGAATAAGAATATATCTAATTATTTAAACAGCACATTCGCGTAACGTGCTCCTTAAATAACCAGGTCACTACCTTCTCTCACATGGATTTATTAAAGCAGCATCCTAATTGATTGACTTCCTCCAGTCTTGCTCTCTTGTTACGCACCTCAAGTATGTCTCCCCAAGTTTTCTAAGTTGAAACTCTAAATGTAGTGCTACGTGGAGGTAGTTTTGTTAGAAGGTAAGTTTAGACTCCATGATGAGATAAGTGTCCTTATGGAAAGAAAAAGAAAGAGAAACCCCTTCACCACGTGAAGATACAGCAAGAAGGCAGCCATGTGGAAGTGAAGGCCCTCACCAGGAACCATATGGGCGAGGGCTCTTATTTCGGACTTCAGCTTCCAGAACTGGGAAAGAGCAAGTGTGCTGTAGACGTGGTCAGCTTATGGTATTTTATCATTTTTTTTTTTAGCAGTCCAAGACACCCTTACATTATTCTTCACATTTTTAAAATATAATCACAAAAATCAGTGTGGAAATTACTCAAAAAGCCAGCATTTGACCCGGCCATCACTCTGCTAGGTATATACATAAAACAATTAAAAGATTCATATCACAGTGACATATGTGCACCCAGGTTTACAGCAGCTCAGTTTGTGATTGCTAAATCTTGGATAAAACCAAAATGTTCATCAACTGAAAACTGGATAAAGAAGATGTGGTTCTTTTATAGAGTGGAGTGTTATTCTGCCATTAAAAATGATAAGACTGAGTCATTCATACTCAAATGGATGTACCTTGAAGATATCCTAAGTGAAATAAATAGGTCACAAATATCATATCTTTTCTCTGGTATGAGAAAATGAAGTTGTAAATGAATTCTAGTATGTATAGTTGATATTGTGAAATAGAAAATATTTAAAAGGAAAGAGGGTATAAGGGTAAATAACAAGGGGAAAAAGAATGTGACAATAATAAAGAAAAAAGGAAACAAAGATTATGTATATAGGGGGTAAGGGATGCAGGACAGGTGGAAAGGGGGAAAAATGAGAATCAAGCCTTGTCATATTCTGGTACGAACTCTCAATGTTTAATGCGATAATGATGTCTATTCATAATGTACCAAGATTTAAATTTTTAAAAATATATATATATAAAATCACAATACATTATTCACTTGTAAAAATTTTTCAATGGCTCCCCATGACTCTTCTATTCAAGATCATATTCCTACATCTACCCATCAATGTCATGTTTGCTCCCTGGGTCCCCATCACAAAAAGGGAATCTTTCAAAGACAATCACTTGTTTAAGAATGAACACTCTTAGAAAATGCAATCTGTATGATATTTTTTATATTAGTAATTGACGTTTTAAAGCCTTTTATGAAAGGTACATTACAAATAAGCTTTATTTAATTCTTGTAGAAAATTCAATTTTGCTTAATTATGACAGTTAATTACAGGGTACATAAGTATTTGAAATTGTATTAAAGCCAAGGCAGCCGAGTTGAGGGCTTGAAACCAAAAATATAATGCAAATAAGTATTTAACCAATCTATCAAAAACCTAAATGATATCACTGTACTACAAACCTGTCTTTAAAAACTCTACAAGTTTTTAAGTCAGAAAACATATGCTTTTGAGTAAGAGAAAAAAAACTGCATCCTTGATCACATTCATGAACTAAGTAAAAGTTACAGAGCTAATGAAAGGCTCTTTAAGTCCAGGTATACGATCATTACAATCTCCAGTGAATTGAAGCCCAAACTTATTCTATATTAACTTGTTTCACAGTGATTATTTGAATGTCAGATAAATGTTACTGAAAAAAATATAAGTTAACTTCAAACTACTGTTTCTACCTTCAGTGAAAGTTTTTGGGAATCATTTTTATTTCTGGAAAATATTGAGAAAACTATACCACAGAAATGCTTTTTAATTTTTAAGTCTTGCTAGACAAGGTTGAGAAAGATAATAGAAAAAAGCGTTATTTATAGAGAGTTAGATAACTTACTCTAAAGGCAGGCCCTGCAAGAAAAACACATACTATTACTTTTTAAAATAAATATTATTTAGGGGCTGGGGATATAGCTCAGTGGTTCTGGTGCCTGTCTTGCAAGTGCAAGTACCTGGGTTCGATCCCCGGTAACCACATAACAATACTGGACGTGGAGACTCACCCCAGCAGAAACCAGTACCACATACGACAGTACTGGGCATGGTGGCTCACACCAGTAATCCCAGCACTCGGGAGGCAGAGGCAGGAGGATTGCTGTGATGTGAGTTTGAGGCTGGGCTCAGGGCTAGCCTGAACTACAAAGTGAGACCCTGTCTCAAAAAAGCTTAAAAAAAAAAGAAAGAAAAAGAAAAGAAATATTATTTAAAATGGATACTACAAAGTTGTAATTATAGAATCATAAAGGAAAGAAGAGCTTTTCCTCTGAGCTGAATTTCAACACAATAAAATGTGAGACAAAAAAGTGCAACAAACATTTAACAACCGATCATGCACTTTTTCATCATTTACTGAAATTTCTTTCATGATACCACTGAGATTAAGAAGAGCATGTATTTGGTAAACCAGACACAAAAAGACATTTTCAGACCTATACTTTCTTCACTAGTTTTGATAAATTTTACTCACCTAAATTATTCTAGGGTGGCTCTTCTTTCTAGGGAGTTATACTACTGTTCTCACTGATATTAAACAAACACAATCTTCCCCATATAGATAAAATAATTCTTACTCTAGATATAACAATACAGAGAGCCTTTTTTAAAAAGATCAGAGACTCGAATTGGAACTGACTCCTAGGACGACTATTGCACATTCATTCTAAGACTGGTCGATTTCCTTTAGGATCCCTACCAGGCCAGTTTACACGGCCTTACATTTATCAAACACTATGAACATGATAACTGTTAAAAATTAGTTGAGCAGAAGAATCATCCTTAGCTGAAGTGTAAAAACACAAAAACTCCTGACATTCCAAGACACAAGTGCTGGCTCACTTGACTCACCTGCGACTGAATGATTTCTTCTCTGTGTCTCCTTCTCCGGAGGAGCTCACATTTGCCCCTGTATCCTTTTTTAATTTTTTTGCAATTCTTCCTCTCACTGGGTTCTGTTCATCATCATCAATATATCCGTCAGACTCTGCATTTTCATCTGCATCCTGTAGAAATCAAAACTCAGTATCTGCCAGGTATTTAATTTTCCTATTCACTTCCAGAGAACCATCTCAGACTTTCCTCGTTACACTCTATGCCACGATTGGTTTTTCTTTTCTTTCAGACAAGCAAAGGCTTGAAGAATCTGCTCCAGGTGGGAATACTGCAGGAGTCTGCTCCAGGCCAACTGCGTTAAGAATGAGACACCCCAAGAGAGCTGTTTCCTCCGTTCATGCGCAGCTCTCTTCGGCGCGACTTCTCCCTCTGTATCATCCAGGGTACTGGGTCTACCTACATTCCTATTCTTAGCCCAATGCCAAAAGTGGTTCTGGAGGCAACTGGCCAGCATAGCATCCTCAGTGAGGGGTAAAATCCAGTTGACCAACTACGTAAAAGCTGCAATATAGTCTTAAAAGTCACAACAATCATTCGTCTTCTGAAAACCCAGCAACGGATCCCAGCATACCTGAGGTTCTCTACTCTTTCCCTGAAACAATCTCCTACAATTCAACCCAGCAACACTGATAAACCTGAGAGTTGTTCTCTCCAGTCTGAAACGTGCTCATTCTGGATATGTGCACTATATGCTCTTGCCCTTCTTTAGTTTTTCACTCAAATGCTACCCTCTCCCTGATGCTTTTCCCGATCCCCCTATAAAAATGACAGAACCATCCTTCTACCTCCAGTGTTCTCCATTTTCTTTTCTTGGCTTACTTTCCGAAGTGCTTATTATTTATGTTGTTTTCCTACACGGTTAAGGAAAACACTCTATAAAGCTAAAATTCTGGCATGTCTTTACTTGTTTTATATCTTTAATTTTTAGAGTAGCTCCCATCATTCTAAACAGAGGAGTGAAGGTGATGGAGAGGAAGAGAGAAAAAGGAAAAGAGCGATACTAAGGGGATCACTGTTCTATTGTGGTATTCTGATTTGGTTAGTTATGGTAAAGTAAGAGTCTTAACTTCAGGTTTATGAGCCCCTCAGTCAGAGGTCTTCAAAGTCTAGTTCTCGGACATAATTATTTGTTAAAAATCTCAGCCATCATTACAGACTTACTGAACCAAAACCTCTTGGGATAGAAATCATGGATATTTTGAACAAAAATGCATCAGTAATTCTTATGTCCTCAAAGCTGATAACCAGTAACATAGACCTGCCATGCTTGGACCTAAAGAAATCTGACACAAATCCTCTGAAAAATCATATTATGATATAATTGTGAGGGAGCTGGTGCTGGAGACTGAATCCAGGGCCTCTCATACATTCTAAGAAAGCGCTTTACTGCGGAGGTACACCCCTAGCCCAAGTCATACAATTTTGTTTGTGGATATAGTACATCTTCCTAGGTAAGGACTCAAAACCTCTGAAATAACATGGTAGGTTCTAACCCAGCATTTGGAACATAAAACAAATATGAGACCAGATACTACATCGATGATCTCATGGTATCAAAGATCTTAGGAGCAAATCTTTCATATTCCATCCTACACCCTGATCCTATGTTCTAGATCCATATCACTGGCACATAGATTTCTCCAATATATATTAATCTCAAAATGTAACCTTGTTATTTTTGATTGTTTTCTCCACCTCAAGCCTATTTCTCTCATATCCTTCTAATAAATCCCCCAAATCAGAAACCTTGTCCCTCATCTCACGATATGGAAGAAGTCACTTCTTAGATCTCTTTCCCATTTCAGAACTTTGATCTTACGTCAAGCTGAAAAAGCCTCCCAATACCTCCCTCTCTTCTATTTTGTTCTCTGTAATATTGCCAATGATAATCGTCCCAAAATGCAACTCAGCACAGCACCCTTCTTCTTAATATCTATCTTTAAAGTGTCCCTTTTACTTTTAGTATGAAATTCAACCCCCTCACTATGGCCTCTCAAGCTCTGTAACATCCATCTGCATGCTTTCCTCTCCTGTTCTTCTCACCCTCCCTCCTTCTGGTCACAGTAACCTGCTAGTTCACTTCTTCTGAGACTTCAGCACAGGTAGCTTTATTTACCTCCAACCTTCCCCACTTTTCAGAGAGCAGCCTCTTTCAAACCTGAAATTTTAACCTGTGCTTCTTAGGGAAGGTCTATTCCTTTTCTTTAGCTTATATTTCATTAGTATGTTTACTTACATTAATGACTACATTCATGATGTAGTCATGTAATGACTACATTCATGATGGAAAGATGGTACATGTATATAATGCATCTTAATTCTTCTGATATTCTCTTCTCCTTTTTCCCCTTTACCTCTTGATTCCCTTTCCATTTGAATAAAAAAAAAAAAGACAAAACAAAAACCTATACATCTCCCTGTTTTATATTATCTTTCATTCTGCTTTTTCTTCATATTCAGTTCTCTGAGCTGGTGGACCCCACCCAGGACCATTTGTTTTATGACCCACTTCTATGTCTCTGGTAAGAGGTGAAGGCTTTCCTCATCAAAGTCAGATATTGTCTTTCTAACACAGACAGTCTGTGACCCCTTTCTTTTAACTATGTTCACATGGAACATTATATGCTTCCTACTGAATTATAAAGCATACGGATAAATGGGTTTTTACAGAAAGTGACATGTGGATAATTTGAAAATTGTTCTCTTACATATTAAAGAAAAATTTCCTTCTACTTCTTAATTTTGATAACCAGCACAATAAAGACCATGATCTTAAAGGAGAATATTTAATGCTATTGAGAAGGAAAGAGCAGGCTAAAATTTCATATACAAAAATCCCAATTTGGTAGAGAATTACACAAATACTTGAAAGAAAATATTCTAACATCAAAAGAAAAGATTTTAATTTTTCAATTTCTTCAAAATATTACATGCATAATTGTAAGTTAATATAAATTATATTATTATCATTAGTACTTGTGCTGGGAATCTAACCAGGTATCTCATGCATGCTTTTACATGCTCTACAACAAAATTATATCCTCAGCCCTACTTATTAAAGGAAAAATAATTTGTTTTATAAAGTCAAAATATTACGTGCATAATTATAAATTAATATAAATTATATTATTATCATTATTTGTAGTGCTGGGAATCTAACCAAGTATCTCATGCATGCTTGTACATGCTCTACAACAAAATTATATCCTCAGCCCTACTTATTAAAGGAAAAATAATTTGTTTTATAAAACTGTGAACTTTTTATAAAATATTCAAGCTATATTTATACTAAAATCAATACTCACGTCATCTAACTCTCCTGCTGCATCACTTCTTTCACTACAAAAAATAAGACAAATAAATTTTAACTTCAAATTTAAATGAATAAAATAATTTAATAATCAAAAAATTTAGAATAGTTTGCTGGGATTAATGTTTCAAAAATTTATTTCAACATAAGAATCTCAAGATGGCTTTCTATAGTAGATGGAGTAATGTTTATTTTTGAGACAGGGTCTTCCTTTGTAGTCTAGGCTGGTCCTGAACTCACTATGTAACTCAGGAGAACCTGGAACTCACAGCAATCGTCCTGCCTCTGCCTTCTGAATACTGGGATTACAGGCGTGAGCCACCACACCTGGCACTGTGGTATGTGGCAGTGACTGCTGGTCACCATGCATGGCACTGTCGTACATGGTTACCAGGAACTGAACCCGGGACCTTGCACTTCGAAGGCAA
>PVIR01023164.1:0-27113 GCA_004026965.1 Petromus typicus | reverse complement strand
GTCAAGCAGAATGCATGATCTCTCCCCCAACCCACTCCACTGCCCACATCCAAAACAGAAAAGTAAGTGGCCTATTTGCTCACTTCTGCCAACATGATCAGGGTTCGCCTCTGGCTTCATGACTGCCTCACCTGTGGCTATATGGACAGAGTGGCCTCTGGATCAGAGTAGGGGAGCAAGCACCTCACAAATCCACAGCAGGAAAAGCTAGGCATCAAAAGCTGTGACTGGGAGCACACAGCGGACACAGAAACTAGGAGTGGCTGGAGTGAAAAAAGGCACAGGGCAGACATCATTGAGCAACAATGCCTGGCAAGAAAAGTGGGCAAGAATCAGCTGCACTCAGACACAAAAATATGAGTGTAGTCACCACTAGCCATCCCAAAACTGCAGACCCTGTAAAGAAACCACTCTTTGAAAAACAGAGGGTTCTTTGGAACTCATTTCTCTTCATCTTCATTGGTTTTAGGTTTTGTGTGTGTGTGTGCTTTTAATTTTTTATTTTTATGTTCTTTTGCTTTTGCTTTTTCTTTCTTTTCTTATTTTCTTTAGATCTCCATAGTAACAATAAAGTCTTTCCATTATCAACTCACAACCCTCAGCACATACACAAACACACACATACACATACACCAATACAAGCATGAGAAAATAAGGCAACAAAATGTTTCCACAAGCTCCCAACTCTCCCAAATCCAATACACAGGGCATCAATAGAGGTGAAATCAAAAGCCAAACACCAGAGGAAAGACGAAGAAAAAAAGATCATAAGATGCTTGGTGAGCAAAGATGATATGATATAAACAGATGACAGACTTAATACAGAAGTAGTCAACAAGCTTATGAAGACACTAATAAAAAGTTAGCTGAGCTAAATAAAATGGCACAAAGCATGAATGAGTTAGCGCCAATGTAAAGGTTCTCAACAAATATACAGAAGATAAAAAAATGTAGTTGAAAGTACGGGTAGCAGAAGCGATCAGTGTGAGAACAGAATATCAGAACCAGAAGTTAGGGCCTATTCAGGTGACCATCTACTCTGAGGTGTTTTGAAAACATAGAAAATTTACCCAACATTTGTTAAGATGCTGCAAAGGAGACTGATAAAAGATTAAAAGAAATTAGTGCAAAGTTAGAAAGCAGCACAAACAGCATAGAAAGCTGTTTGCAGGAATACTAGCAGAAAACTTTCCAAATAAAGGG
Organism: Petromus typicus; assembly: GCA_004026965.1. Taxonomy (NCBI): domain Eukaryota; kingdom Metazoa; phylum Chordata; class Mammalia; order Rodentia; family Petromuridae; genus Petromus; species Petromus typicus. The sequence continues at coordinate 25,910 of PVIR01023164.1, read as the reverse complement.
AAAGCATGTCAAATAGGGATAAAGGAGGCACCTAGGACCCTAAATAGTCATTACTAAAAAAGAACTTCTCCACGATACAACACAGTCAAAATCCAACAGGTCCAAAACAAGGACAGAATCTCAAAAGCTGTTAGAGAAAAGTAACAAATCACTTAGAAAGACACACCTATTAGAACTACAGCAGACTTCTCAGTACAAACTTTTAATGCCAGGAAACTTGGAGAGAACTGTTTCAAGCCCTAAGAGAAAATAACTTCCAGCTAGGAAAAATATATTCTGCAAAACCTTCTTTCAAAATTGATTGAGAAATAAGACCTTTCCATGATAAACAGCACTTTAAGAAAACCATGAGCCAAACCAACACTCCAAAAAAGTTTCACAGATATCCTCAAAAGAAATGATGAAATCAACAATGCCAAGAAGTCTAATGGGTAAATGCACCACGTAGGTGATCGGTTAAGCAGAAGGAGGAAAAGGAATCAGCAAAAGCAAAATAATGCTATGACAAAAATACACCAGTGCCTTTCAGTAATAATTCTCAATGTGAATGGTCTCAAATTTTGAATCAAAAGACTCAGCTTGACATCCATAAGAGTCTGATGTATTCACCAATGAAAACTATAAGGACTTTAGGAAATATCTAATGCCAATACTACTCAAACTCTTTAATGGAAATGAAAAGGACTGAATACTGTGCAACTCCATCCTCCAAGCTAACATTACCTTGATTCAAAAAGCAGGACTCAAGAATTCAAGTAAAAAAGAAAACTACAGAACAATTTCTTTAATGAACATACCTTAGATGTGATGATCCTGAATATGATACTGGCAAAGGGAATTTAACAAATAATTAAAAAGATAATGTTCAGAAAATGCTTGCCTGTGACTAGGCCTTGTTCCAGGGATGCAGGATGATTCAATTTATGCACTACAGTGAACGTAATACTTCACATAAACAGAAGCAAGGACAAAAACCATAGGATCATCTAGATATAAAAAATTCAGATGTTTGACAAAATCCAGCAGACATTTATAATAAAAATTCTGAAGATAGTAGGTATGAAAGAAGTTTATTTCAACCAGATGAAAATCATTTATGACAAACCTACTGACATCTTATTAAATGTAGAAAAACTGAAAAATTTTCCTCTAAAATAAGGATCAACAAGGATGTCCAGTATTGCAACTTTTATATAATGCAGTATGCAAAATACTAGCCAGAGAAATCAGACGAAAGAAGACATAAATGAGACATATACAAGGAAAGATGAAGTCAATCCTTCATACACAGATGACATGAACCTTTACCTAGAAGACCCAAAACTTTCCATCAAAAGATTCTTAGAATTAATACTCAAATTCAGCAAGGTAGCAGGATGCTGGATCAACACACAAAAATCAGCAGCATTCATATATGCCATTAATGAGTCCACAGAGAAAGAATTGGGAAAACAATACTATTTACAGTAGCTTCATGAAAAAATAAAAACTTATGAATTAACCTAACAAAGGATATGGAAAATCTCTACCATAAAAGCCATAGTACTCTGCAAAAGGAAACTAAAGAGGATATCTGGCAATGGAAAGATACTCCCTTTTCCTAGAGAGACAAAACCCTTATTGCAAAAATGGTCCATACTTCCAAATCTGATATACAGATTTAACACAATCCCAATCAAGATACCAAAAACATTCTTTTTTTAAAGGTTTTTTGAGACAGGGTCTCACTTTGTGGTTCAGGCTGGCCCCGAGCTCAGCCTCCAGCTCACATCACAGCAATCCTCCTGCCTCTGCCTCCCGAGTGCTGGGATTACAGGCGTGAGCCACCATGCCCGGCACTGTCGTATGTGGTACTGATTGTTGCTGGGGTGAGTCTCCACGCCCAGTATTGTTATGTGGTTACCGGGGATCGAACCCGGGCCCTTGCACTTGCAAGACAGGCGCCGGAACCATTGAGCTAAATCCCCGGCCCACCAAAAACATTCTTCACAAATTAAGAGAAAACAATCCTAAAATTCATATGTAAAAAGGAAAAGACTCAGTATAATAAAAGCAATCCTGGATAACAAGAGCAAAGAAAAAGGCATCACAATTTCAGATGTGAAGTTTTATTACAAAGCTAGTGATAAAAAATGGGAAGGTACTGGCACATAAACAGATCCATGGAGGGCCAGGGATTTAGCTCAGTGGTTCTGGCACCTGTCTTGCAAGTTTAAGGTCCTGGGTTCTATCCCCAATAACCACATACCACAATATCGGGCATGGTGACTCATCCTCACAAACAATCAGTACCACATACCACAGTGCCAAGCGTGGTGGCTCATGCCTGTAATCCCATCACTCAGGAGGCAGAGGCAGGAGGATTGTTGAGTTCAAGGCTGAGTTCAACTTTTATATAATGCAATATTCAAAATACTAGCCAGAGAAATCAGATGAAAGAAGACATAAATGGGACACACACAGGGAAAGATGAAGTCAATCCTTCATACACAGATGACATGAACCTCTACCTAGAAGAACCAAAACTTTCCAGCCCGAACTACAAAGCAAGACCCTGTTTAAAAAAAACAAAACAGGTCCTGGAACACAACAGAAGCAGCACAAACTCAGAGCATTCAGCCATCTGATCCTTTGACAAAGGAAATAAAAACTCAACCTGGAGAAAAGACAGCCTCTTTAATAAATTGTGCTGGGAAAAATTGGTTATACACATGTAGAAAGTTGTTCTTTCTATTTTGGGTTTCTTGTGTGTCTGATTTATTTCACTTTATAGTATCAAGGTGCATCCATTTTCCTACAAACCTCTTATATCCTTCTTTACAGCAGAGTAGTACTCTACGGATTATAAATACCACAATTTCTTCACCCACTCATCTGTGGTTGGACATATGGACTACTTCCAAAGACGGCTATGTATGGATCACTATACACAGTTCACCAGGTACTAAAATAGAATCAAAATTGATCAAATATCTAAATATTTAAGCAAGAACAACCAATGAAAGATAAAATAGGTAAAACTCTTGAAAATACAGTCATAAGCAGCAACTTTCTAAGCAGAACCCCAACTGCACAAGAAATAATATCAAGAATCAATGAATGGTATCATATCCAATTAAAAAGCTTCTGCACAACAAAGAAAACAACCAACAGAGTGAAGAGAAAACTCATGGAATGGGAAAAAAATTTTCCAGCTTCACCTCTGACAGATGACTAATATCTAGAAGATATAAAGAACTCAAAAAAAATTGAACCTCCCAAAATAAAACTCCCAAATAAAAACGGGCAACTGAAATGAACAGGTACTTCTCAGAAGTAGAAATTTCTCATACTGGGCATGGTGGCTCACGCCTGTAATTCCAGCACTCGGGAGGCAGAGGCAGGAGGAATGCTGCGATGTGAGTTGGAGAAAAATCCTAAGATTTCATCTTACAACAGAAAGAACGGTTATTATTAAGAAATCAAATAATGACAAATGCTGGTGAAGCTGTGGGTAAAAGGAATCTGACATCGTTGGTGGAAATGTAAGCTAGTGCAATCACTATGGAAGTCAGTATAAGGTTCTTCAAAACATTAATACTACAAAGTCCATTCATTCCAGCTATTCCCCTTCAAGTAACTTCCCTAAAAAGTTACACATTATAGTGATCTATGCATAGCTATGTTTATAGCAGCAATACTCATAATATCTAAATTTCAGAAGTAGCCCTTCAGTCCATCAACAGATAAACAGATAGGGGCCATGGATTTAGCTCAGTGGTTCTGATGCCTGCCTTGCAAGTGCAAGGACCTGAGGTCAATCCCCAGTAACTACATCCAGCAATGCCGGGCATGAAGACTCACACCCACCAGCAAGCAGAACACATACCACAATGCCCAGCATGGTGGCTGATGCCTGTAATCCCAGCACTTGGAAGGCAGAGGCAGGAAGATTGCTGTGAGTTCAAGGTTTTCCTGGGCTACATAGTAAGCTCAGGACCAGCTTGAACTACAAAAGCAAGACTCTCTCTCAAAAAGAATGACAAATGTGTAGGAAATGAATCCTCCTTGAGAAAATAAAGTGAAATAAATCAGACACACAAGTTTACATTATCATATAGTTTCTCCTATGTGAGAAACTCAAAAGAAAAAGAGCAAAATAAAAGACAGTTAATAGGAACAGGGAGATAGATATTTTGCAAATGGGAAAAGGGCAAGAGATGGAAGGATGGGAAGAGAAAAGTAAGAAGAAATAGAATTCAGAAGTTATGTAAGTACACCAATTCTCTATGATGAATGTAATCATTATGTACTGGAAGCATGTACTAATAAAAATAAAAAGTTTTAAATTTTTTTAAAAATTGAAGCCCTATTATATAAACAATGAAAATTGGAAACAACAACTTTCTTGTCATAATAACTGATAAGTTGATACAATACTTGCATCTTAATAACCCACACTTAAAATAATCTAGTATCAAGTATCCTAAAAACTTAACTTGAAGTAGGTGGATTATCTTCCTTTATATATCGTACTTTGATTCATTATTGACTTATTTACACTTTAATTCATTTTTTGCTCTCTCATAATATGATCTTTGAATAGTTCATTTTTAGTCCTTAGAAATAAAATGGTAAGGAATATGGTAAGTCAATACCAAATTTTAACTATTATTAAAACTTACACAGTTTATGTTTTAGTCTACAAGGTACTTATAATAATTAATTTCATTATGGGGAAAATTTTAATATTTTTAAAAATTATCATGTGAATATTGCATTACAATATTATTGCATCAAGATTGCATTTGGTGACCTGTTATGGAAATAAGGCATGGACAACACAAAATATAAGTGCGTAGTAAAGTTATTATAAGAAACTTACAAGCAAAGCAAAGCAGAAGTTAGGAGCTCCATCTGCTTGCCCTCCTGCAGTGAGGCACCCTGGGAGGTGAACAGGCAGACACACCACAGAAGCCTATGCTACTGTTAGGAAGCAAAAGAGGTACTGAAGGCAGCCAACAGGGGTCTAGACAACTCTGAGGTGAGAGAGTCTTCATGGGAGAGAAGATGGTCCTGTTAGCACAGGGAGGGAAAGTCTGCTGAGCTCAGCCTCCAGGATGACCCTTTCTTCTGCCGAGTCAGCTTCTTCCCAATTCTTTAGAAAAGGGGAAGGATTGGGCCTCTGGGTTGGTATTTTCTCAGGATCTGAACCAATATTTGTATCATGTCCTTGTTCCAGATAGAAAAAAGTTCAAATGCATCAAAGGGACAAAGAAGCCAACTTGCAAGAGTTCCAAATGATCACATCTGAGACAATCTAAGTAACAATTTAAAAAAATGATTATAGTAGTGTATTACAATGCATAGGCTAAACTAAAAATCTAAAGGTTTACACCATATAAATAAATAAGTAAATCTTTCTTAAAGTAGAGGTCCAGCTAATAAATGCTGGATGAAGAAATGATGAAAATAGAAAATCGATTTGGCAGACACCACAGAAATCTTTATTTTAGACAAGAATCATTGATAAATACTTACATTGCTGAGTGAATGTTTAATGAGAGATAAGATAGATTTAGAGTTGCAAAGTATCATAAGTAACATAAGATACATGTTAATTGCAAGGGAGAAAAGAGTGACTTTTGGAGAAAGCTTGTCAATTTTTTTTAAGTGGTTAAGGTGAACACCAGAAGTAACAGAAGAAATTGATAATAAGTACCTCTCTGTGATACCTGAGCTGCTCTTGCATTATGCTTGCCAAAAATAATGTCTAACCCTAAACTGAGTTACTAAGAAAGAGTGCAAACTCAGTAACATTGTTCAAAAGAACTATTCAGTGCCCTTCAAATGTGTCAAAGCCGGGGATTTAGCTCAGTGGTTCCAGAGCCTGTCTTGCAAGCGCAAGGACCCGGGTTCAGTCCTCAGTAACCACATACCATACTGGGTGTGGAGACTCACGCCCAGCAGCAATCAGTACCACATACCACAGTGCCGGGCGTGGTGGCTCACGCCTGTAATCCCAGCACTCGGGAGGCAGAAGCAGGAGGATTGCTGTGATGTGAGTTGGAGGCTGAGCTCAGGGCCAGCCTGAACTACAAAGGGAGACCCTGTTCGCCCCCCAAAAAACAAAAAACAAAAACAAAACAAAACAAAAAACAAATATGTCAAAGCCAATGAAAAACCAAGAGTTAAAACAAGGAACTGGTTCAGATTAAGAGACCCAAAGATAAGGGAGAGCTTCAAGTCTGGCTAGGGCAAGCAAACCGTGTGCCTGTCTCCTGAGACTAAAGGTTGAGACTCGGTCTGCCAGCACATTCGGAGACCCTTAGGGGCTTGAGCACACTCACTCCCACACGTTGAACCTTGTCAGCAGCCATCTTGACAGCCCCACCCTTTTTGTCTCTCACCCATAGCTAATGCCATATAGACCACCCACTCATAAAGTTCTCTTATTGGCAAAACCCTAGGTCAAACCTCTAGACCCACCCTTCCTCCTAGCCTTCACCCCGCCCTGTGACCTTTTGCTATATATGTGACCCTTAAGCCTGAATAAATCGGAAGTTCCAGAAACATTCCCCAGGGTCTGTGCTTGACTCTGCGCCGCACCCTCTCTGCCGGGAAAACCTCACATAGACAACAATCAACACAAAGAGACATGAGAACTAAATCTATCATGTAACCTTGGTTTAGACCTTGGACCAAAAAGGATATTAGTGAAACAGCTGATGAAATCTGATAGATATGAATTAATAGTAGTGCATCCATGTTCACTTCATGACTTTCATGTTGTACTACCAATAGCTAAGGTACAAACTGTTGAGGATTAGGATAAATAAAGTACTTACAGATATAACATATTGTTTTCAAAACTTATTTCAAAATGAAATTTTTTAAAAAATAAAAGCAATGCTTATCAAATCCTAGGAAACTCAGAAATAGCAATTTTAGAACTATTAAGTACCCTTTAAGTATTACTTTTTTAAATTGTATATTCACTTCTGTAATAATTATATAGTTCTACCAACAAAAGAATTTTAAAATTAAACTTATTTTTGTACATTTGCAAAATAAAGAAAATAAGTGCATCATTTCTCCCATTCTTGTTCAGTTCTCTGGCCCTTCACAATTAAATTCTCTCCTAGCTCTTGCTTTTCAACTTCCTGACTTCTTCCTCCTTCGAGATTTAGAGTATTGCTTATGTTCTTAACAGATTGACTCTTCAGTCATCTATAAAAGTCCCTTTATAAAGGTTACCAGAGACCTCCTAGCAACTCAACCCAAGTTCTTTCTTAACCTTCACTCTTCTCATGTACTTCAGTATATGACAATATGGGTATCTGCCTTTCCAAAAAAAGCTGTCAACAGTTAACTCATCCCATTCCCACCAATCCCATTCCCACTACATTATTTTAAAGACAACCCCCACACACTGTAACATTTCATTCGTAATTATTTCCCTATGCTTTTCTAAATCTATATCCACAAACCACTATCACTTTGAAAAATGTATTCTTTAATATTTCCAAAATATTCAGTCAATGAAATAAATCCATAAATAGCAATTAAACGATATTGGAAATGGCACTGGGGGTAAAAGAGATAATCTCTCCTGCCACTGCCCCCCCCCCCCCGCACAGTTCTGGGTGGCATTATTGGCCAAAGGAAAAATTGTATTTTAACAATTTACTCTTTTAACAAGGGTAAAGATTTCACTACATCTGAATACGAATGTTACATCTGCCATTTATTATGTCTTAAAATATCTCATTTTTTATGGACTGCACTTTTGCAACCTTTTCAAGGGTCTGTAAAGAATTCTTTTAAAACAGCATTACTTATATTATTAGTATTTCCGTTTGTTTTATCAGTTAACTATTACCATAATTCATTACAGGGATAATAAACTATGATAATAACCCATGACTCTTCTAAGCTAATTGGTTTCCTATGTGTGTGAACTGAGCAGCGTCTCTAGCTGCACGACCTCTTACACACGAATTACGCTGAGTGGTTTCTACAGGCTTCTCCCGAGCCCAGCAGCTCGGAAAACTCGTGTGCAAGCAGTCACGTGGCTAGAGACGCAGCTGCGTACAGTACCTGAGCTGAGGACGAGACGCCTGGAGTACGCGGCCCTTGTACACTGGTTTTGGTTCCCATAAAAATGTGTTTTCTAGCCAGAAGATGTTGCAAAAATTTCTCACCATAATCATAGTAAACTATATATTTAATAGAATAAATAAGTCTATGCAAAAATTATCTTCGCTTTTCTCTACGTCATTTTAATTTTCTTTTAACACAGTAAATTATATTTTTATTTAATAAATAACTACCAACATTTTTTCCATGCATCATCTTAATTTTCTATTTAAATAGCTTAACATATTCAGATACGCTGGAGAAAGGCAAAGTGAAGGACTGCCAGGCGTGGTATGAACTCTAGCTACGCAATGGACACTGGTCCTCAGTAGTCACCTAGCAAAACCTCAAGCCAAGTTTAACCAAACTATCCACTTACAGGCAACTCATGGGGCAGACAGGACTGCACTGAAGTGGCAAAACTCCAGCTCCGAGCTCCGAGAGGCAAAGTGTGCAGCTATGTTCTAACGCCAGCGGACACGCCTGAAGTCTCTCCAAAAATCGGCTGATCCAGAAGCTCTCAAACGCCAGCTTTTAGGCCCTAGTTACAGAATATTCTTGAAGTTAGGGCGGAGTTACACTTTAGCTGCTTCATTTCATTGGTTACAAACTTGCAAGTCTCATTGGCTAGTACAGCGTACAGACTAGGAGCTCCATTGGTTAGAAAGGTGTACAGATTTCCACCTATAAGAGAAGCGAGTATAGCAATCCTCTTTAAGAACCAAGGTACTGCTAAACTCAAGCGAGCTGAGTCCGCAGAGGTTCCAGCCTCAATTGTAACAAAAGCAGCAGAGCGCCCACGGCTCAGCAGAGAAGGTAACAATTTACAAAGTTAAACAACCGCAAGCGAGCGTTTACCTCAGCGCTTTCCAAGAAGCAAACTACAGCTTTACTTGAGTGGAAGTTTTTACAAGTTTGGTTTTCCCCTTTCAGCTGAAAACCATACAAAATAATCATTATATGATATGTGTATATATGTGTACAATTTCCCCAAATATAAATATTATGCATTGCAAATACAGCCAATTAAAAATAAATGCATTAACCTACTAAACATTCACCCTATAAATTAATTTCATCCGTTTTTATATGAGAAACTGGGACAAAGAATAATTCTGTAGTCTAGTCAAAGTCGTAGAACAAACACAAGAATTACCATCTAGACCTCAGGAATCCAACCTCCAGATTTCTCATGCATTTCTTAGAGCGAATGCATAAAAGAGTGGCCCAAAGTTACTTCAGAATCATGAGGTGAAGGGACCAAAGAAACTCCTTTTCCTCAGCCTCCATCTCATATCTGAATTGTAAGTGAACTCTGTATCTTGTTAAGTAACTACAAACTAGCAGACTGTTTCAGCAGAGTATAAACCTCAGAACAATGGGTCCTCAGTGTGCTCTGTAAGCTCCTCGTGTGCTGGGTCCACTTTGTGCTCTGTGAGCCTCCCGTGTGCTAAGGTGCTGTGTGAGTTCCGGGGGAACCACAAGCATTCCACACTGCGAAGCTGTGGCCATTGGGCAGGAGAACTGTGCAAGACAGAAAGAGTACGCCTCCTGTCCCTCTCCTGCCAATAAATAGCTGAAAAATATGCTGGTTCAAATTGTTAGCCAATTGCTGCGAAGAGTGAGCTAACCCTCGCGTACATAACCCAGGTGTCTAAAACTGCTGGAGACGGCTCCTCGGGGTCTCCAGTCTAGTATTGGTAGACTCACAGCGTGCTGTGCTTATAAAGTGCTCTTGTTTTTTACATACATGATTGGTGGTATTCTCGGGAAGCAAGATTCTGGCACAACAGAGGTAAAGGGAATGTTTGGCAAGTGTGATGGTTGAGTGATTGTGTCAACTTGAGAAGTCCCTTTAAGAAAAGTTTAGCTAAATCAACTCAGTAGTGCCTCCTCCTAGCAGGAGGGAGACACACCACAGGGCAGCTCGTCACCAGGATGTTATAAAGGAAATAAAGAACAACATGGCTGCTTCTGTTCTTTGGAGGATCTCCTATCTTCACCTCCCATGTCACCTCCTGTCAAGCAGCGCAGACTTTTCTCTCTCCCAGCCGGATCCTTCAGCCTCCCTTCCGGTGTAGATTCTTTAGCCTTCCGTCACAGGCACATATGGACTCCCAGGGACACTGCACTGAGCTCCGGGCCTTACAAAGAATCCTTTGGTCTCCAGTGTGAAGACTGACCCTCTGGACTCTTCCTTATCCTTCTCTATGAGCAGCCATTGGAAGCCAATCTTGTCAATCTTATGTATTTATATATCTTGTGTTATATCTGTTTCTCTAGTAAATACTGACCGATACAGTATGACACTTATTCCTAGATCCCACCCCAGCATTACCACACACAGATTCTGTGGGCAGGGTCCAAGAATCCTTATTCAGCCAGTGCCCAGTGATTCTGTGCATTAAAACTAGGTTCTCACTCACGTGAACAGACAATGCTCCAGGTCGCATAGGACAGACCCACTAATACCTGAGATAAATGGATCAAAGATCTGCCCTGTGTGATGGCCCAGTAGGTTCCTTATCATTCCCATCTGTAAATATGGGACTCAGAACCAGCAGATGGGGACGTCTGCTCAGAAGTGAAGGCTTTGCTGGAAGCATCCTGTTCTCTTCAGGTCACCCCACAATGGTCAGCTGCACTTGACTAGAAAATCCACGGTGATTTGTTTGCTTCACTGAAGCTTACACTGTATTCCTGGCCAGCACTATGGACTATGATTGTCTTTGAAAAACAATATAACTCAATGAATAAAAAAAAAGAATGAGAAAATAAATAAAATGTCTAGAATAAGCATCAAAATAGGTCACAATTGACCTACACTATATTTAACAGATATCTGTAAGGCTACTACCACTAACAAGTGTAATTATCTATGTTAATATAAAAGGCATTAGCAAAGTTTATTTACTTGAATAGCATCTGTTCCTTTAGCAATATAAGTGTGTGTGTTCCTTTATGATGTAATGTTTCAAAGCTATTTCTTTATAATAAAAGCTGACAAGACTGACTGTGAGTAATGGAAGAATCATAATTGTTGAACTAAAGAAAATTAAACATGCTCAACTATGTAACAATTAATATTGAAATCAAGTCATTAAAATAGAAATATCAGTGGCCTATTTTTTTAAAAAGCTAAGAAGAAGTGTTAGTAGCTTTCTTTCTATTGATAATTGCACCCTTATTTGCTGGAAGCTTTGTTTGCATTAAGGCTTACATTAGTATTTTAAAAATAAGAGTTGGTAGCATTTCAAAGAACAGGATTGACATGATTTTGTGAGCCAAGAACTGGAGGACTAATGATTCTCCAGTTATGCTAAAACATCTCTGTGACTCAAGTCTGGTCTAAGACAGCACCATTTGGACCACCTGAAGCTATGTACATAATTATCATAGGCTTTGGAGTCATAGCTACATTCAAATCCTATTTCCTAGCTTATTTACTTTGATTTCCATAATGTCTCAATCCTTTTTGTCATCTATAAAATAGCCATACTAATGTATACTCCAAAACTGTCGGAGATAAAAATTGAGATAACAACTGTTGAGTACTCAGCACAGTAGCTCACGAATAGAGAATCTATTGGTTTTCTTTTCTTATCTCTTCTCCATAAAAGCAACTGTAGTTCACAAAATTCTTTTAAAAGCCAAATGAAGGCATCTCCTCAATAAGAGACTCCATTAACTTGAACTGAAGGATAACACATAGACAGAAGTTACACTTGCAAAGATTCATTATACATTTGACATTCCTAAGTACAAGAGAGGTTACCACTGACTTCTGGCTTCCAAAAAATATAGCATTAAACCCAGATCATTAGTGGTTTCACTAGACTATTAGAAGTAAAATCTGCAGAAGCAACAGTTAAAACCTCACAAGTTTTCTGCTATTTCTTTTGTTTAAAAAAGAACTTTCACTTCCTAGAGAGGTGGTTACTACACACAGAATTTTAGCTGTGGCACAGCAGGATTTTCTGTGGTTCTTTGTAACTATGCACAGGCGATAATGAAGCTCTGACAACTCACCTCCCCTCAGAGCTGGTGTGGCAGGAGTAGGGCTGGCATGCAGCTGAGCTGTGTGAATCAGCTGTGAGGTAGGAGGGGAAGAACAGTGCAGGAAAAACAAGGATGAAAGCAGGACCATGCTCTCCACAAACCTAGGCTGCACGCCCAGCGGCAATACCTTTTGCATACAACTGCAAAGGTGCAGAAGGAAGGTGACTGCAGAACAAAATTGAAACAAAGCTTATGTATATAGGGAGAATGGGGGTTGAAGGGCGGGTAGGGGAAATGGGAAAAAATAAGAACCAAGATTCACCATATACAGGTACAAATTCTCAATAGTGAATGTGATCAGAATGTATTATTAGAGTGCACCAGTAAACTCAATCTATTGAAAATAAACTGCAGTTTCCCTACTCCCCCCCTCAAAAAAAATGTGATTGCACTATAATGTAGCGTCGTCCCCCATTTTAAGAAAGAAATGCCTTGCTATGCGATTTGCAATAGGTAAGAGTTCAAAGGTCACAGCATTCTGCTTCCTGTGCCATCCTGTTGGCACATTTGATGTGGGCATCAGTGAGCCATGGAAGCTGGGATAAGTTGTCTTTGTCTGTGTATCTTGGTGGCTGTTCCTCTGTGAATCTCACACTGCTCATATTCTTGTGCAAAAACAGCCTGCTTGTTAAGAGCATCTCTTTCCCACAGGACCATTTTCCAGAAGCCGATAGTCATGTCGCAAGCTCTATTGTCATAAAGAGAACTGTGCAGCAGTGCAATGGTTGTGGTGACTCTCAAATCTTGGTTTAACTCTCTGGCTCTGTATGAGCTCCGGGCGTAGCACACAGGACCCTCCTCCCATCCCACCGGCGATGGCACCTTGCCTTTACGACTTGACAGTGACTCCCACAGCCCCAACAGGAGCAGACAATTATTGTGGTTACTATATGTTCCCTGTGGGTCCACATCTGTTCGCTGCCGTCTTTTGTCCATGCTGAAACATCGTGTCTAGTGTGAACACAGAGTCAAATGCCCACTTTGACTTCCAAATTAGAGCCTTGAAAACCCTGGCTTTTCATTTTAAGAGCCAAGTATTTGTGAAATACAACATTTAGGAAGCAGAGGTTGAAGGGGGTGGATTTCAACACCTTGGCTTGAATACCAACAGCTAGGCTAAGGGGACTATTAACATAGCATTTAAACACTTAGAAAATGGAGAAAATGCATGTGGATGTAACAGACAATCACACATGTGCGCGTGCACGCACACGCACACACACACACACACACACACACACACACACACACACAGAGGAGAGATTCTGAGCAGGAAAGAAGAGTTTCCATGCTGATCAGGGCACCTGAGTTACCATTTACTATACAGATCTTTGTACACTTGGAAAAGGACATACAACTTCTATTTTCTAGAAAACCGCCACAATAAATGTACAAACCAAGGATACTGATGGTGAAAACAGGACTCCCTCGGTATGGCGCCTTTGTACATTACGAAATCATTTTGTGAAGGCCCTGGAGGACACTCGCTGTCCTGTGCCTGCTTCTGTGGGGGGAAGCTGTTGAGAGTGAGGGGCTGGAATCCTTCAGGATGTCGGAGACCTGACAGTAGCGGCAGCAGCTTCAAGCTGGGCCTCGCTTCCCACCACCGGTCTGCAGAGCAGGTCCGTCTCCCACCGCCACTCACACTCCCACTGCCAGCGTGGACAGCAGAGGAGAAGACGCTGACCTGGCCCTCTAGGCAAAGGCAGGTTGGAGGTCTCAGTCCTGAGCTCTCCAAGACATTCAAGGAAACACAGAGAGCGCCTAAGGATTTACTGTGGCTTCGGCCAAACTGACCCCTAGCTGAGACCGTAGATCGGCCGGAAAGGACAGGAAGGAGGAGTTTGCTGACTCAGTACAGTAAATCTCAACAACAGCCATGACTGTTTGGGAGCAAACGTGGACACGTCCACGGAGAAGCTGAACTTGCAGGAAATACTTGCCGTGTGTGATCTGTGCCTAAGGGAGCAGGTGAAGACCCGCGTGCGTCCAGATGCCCGGAGGGAAGATCGAGAAGCCTCCCAGTTGCCATGACAACTCTTCCCATACTTCACTGGCGTCCAAGGGGAAGGGCAAAGGAGGAAATACTTTACTTGATAGTGACTGACTCTATTTGAATGGCAAGAACATCTTTTCTTTTCCCTGTTTATTTTGTTCTAGGTTAAAGACTATGATATTTTTATTGGTGTCTTGTTCTTTTTTACTGGTATGTTTGCAATACTTAATAATTTCAATCATCTTGGGAAATGGATACACATACATATCACATCTTATTCATATTTCCTTCCCTCCCACTCCTGCTTTTCCCTCTCCTCCCATCTGAGAATCCCTTCCCATCCCCACAAAGTCTGCCTCCTCACGCCTTATCACCTTTTCTTTATTTTGGTCTTTAAATTGCTTAAATTTGGAGATTCTTAGAGAAACCATGTGATACTTAAATTTCTGTGTTAGACTGTTACATTTTGACCACAGGAATTTGGTTAACTATGAGAATATCGGGCCTGCCCACAAACAACCCACTCTTTGTGTATTTCTCAGGTGTCTCCTTATCCACACTTCTCAACTTTCAGCTACAGGCTAGGACTTTGGACTTCATAATCGATCCCAAGAAGAACATTTAATTGGCAAAGCTTTCAGATTTTGCTTTTTAACTACATTTCCCTACTCGTTTTAGCCTTTCTTTTGTCTCGGAGTGACTAGTGATAAGGTTTTTACAAATAACTTAGTTATTTAGAATTGAGGTATGAGGGATTGAATCTAAGATGTATTCCTGCTCTGTAGTGGACAGCAGAGGACATTTCTCCCATGTGACAGTGAGGAGCTGGCAAGTATGCGGGGCATGGCCTCAGTACAACGAAAGCCCACATGCTGGAGCCCCTGAGATCCTGATGCAGAGAGGTGGAATCCTCCACTGAACGTCTTTCTCTAATGTGTGAGCGATTCAGATTAAGCACGGAGTCGCTATCTGTATTATATAACTTGAGGAATAAAAACTGAAAGGTTTAGTGTTTTACATTTAGTACTTCATCTCACCCACTTCAAAATTTAGATTCTGAAGATGACAGGTTTTAACTCCTTACTGCACACAAGCTGTGGCTAGAACACAACTCACTATCTTTACTCTCTCCTTCAATCTTTCCATGGTCTTTCACTAACATTGTCATATTCTGATGGTCTAAGAAGGGTTTCAGAATGATCATTATTGCTAACACCTCTTGATACAGATGTTGCAAGTTTCATATTCATTTATTAGGAACTACCCTAATGGCTATGTGTACTAACTCATTTAAAACTTTTGCAAAACTCTGAGACAACTAGCATTTTAATCCCATTATACAAATAGGGAAATTGGGCTAAAGTTAAATAAGGTCACACACCTTATCCTTGAGTTTGAAAGATTGAATCTCATCTCCAAACCACACTAGTTTGTTTTTTGGTTTTGGTTTTGGTTTTGGTTTTTTTGGTACCAGGGATCAAACCTGACACCTTGCAAGGCAGGTGCTGGGACCACTGAGATAAATCCCAGCCCTAACACACTAGTTTTGTATTTAAGTTTTATCTTTAATGGCTGGAGCCAGAACTGCTTTTCTGTCCTTACTACCTAGCGTAAGAGGCAACAAATGAATGATAATAGTTTGACTTGGTTATGGAAATAATGTGGCAATAAAACAGGAATCCTGACATCTTCTATCCCTTTTCCAGATCGAACACAAACCTTCTCATTTTTAAAATGGTTTGACAAAAGAATATCCCAACTGGTCATCTCATTCTGACTCCAAGTGGATTCTGTCTCTAGGAAAATTAGCCTAGATGGTTATATCAATGATGAAAACCACACCTTTGATTGACCTCTCTCAGTTACTCTGGTAATATAATATGACTCATTGGGAATTTAAGGAATTTTGTTATTATTACTCTGTGTTTTGCTCTCATTGTTATATTTTAAAAAAAAAAAAAAAACAAAGAGGCCTGAAGTCTACATAGAAAATGAACACTCACAGGAATAGTTTTTGCCACTGGTGAAATACATTTATTCCTGAAAAGCTAGGTGATTAACTGATCAAATTTAAACTGCACTTGGCAAGTTTGTCTCTTAAAGATACTCTACATTTAAACTTTTTAAAAAGAAAAAAATCTTGTACTTGTACCTTTGTAAATCTATATAATTATACCCACATCTGTCTCCTCAGAAAAGCTGCTCATCCTTTCAGTATCACTGGGGATAACGCCTGCTCATAGTAGTACAGTTAAGTGGGTTTTTTAGCCCTCTAAAGCTGGTAAGATCTTCAAATACAACCTCATCATGCTGGTTGTCAGAGAATCCTGCAGTTTCTTTTCTGAGGCTTTTCTTAGTAACCCTTTCAGAGCACAACTACCATCTCCATCATTTTCCTCAGTAATCCCTGGAAAGTTAAGAAAGTAGAGAGGTGGTTAGAATGAATTCACTCCTGCATTATGTTCTCCACTCTCCCCCAGGGGACTGACTCATGTTTTTCACTGCAAGCCCAGGAAATGTCCACAGGTATGTTAAAATCAGCATTAGCAGTGACTCTCCTGGTCTACTGGGCCCAGAATAAAGTCTCATTCAAGACCTCGCAGCCCAACTGCCATTGTTGCCCCACCCACCCCATGCCTTCTTTGTGCTCAACTGAAGTAGTGTGCCAGGGGTATGGCATCTCCCAAGCTGAAACACAATCTCCTTCTCAGGCAAGGAACTTGGTTCCAAATAGGCTTTCCTGTACATTAGTGGCAGAACCTCAAACTTAGAGTATATGATAAAGAGTAATGTTTCAGCCCACCTTAGTGCAAATTTCAGAGTTGCTTCTTGTAAGAGGATAAGGAATCTTCCGCCCTGAGGTTTCACATTAGAATCTTAATTACTTTCTTTTTGCTTGGACAAAATACCCAACATCCTTAAGTTAAAAGAGGACAGATCTATTTTGGCTTATCATTTATAGAGATTTCAGCCCACTGTCAGCTGCTCTACGGCAGGGTAGGATGACCAAGGGGCATGACAGAAGAGGCTTGCTCATGGCATATAGCAGAAAGAAGGGAGTCATCAAGAGAAAAAGAGAGAGATAGAGAGATAGAAACTGAGACAGAGAGAAAGAGCCTTCCAGCCACACCCACAGAGACTCACCTCTTCCCATCAGGCTGCACCACCCAACATCACACCCAGCCATGAACTCATCACATATCACAAACCTATGATGCAGACACCTCCCAACAGCCCAAGCTATGAGTACATGAGGGTTTGGGGGCATCAAGATAAAGCTGTAACATATGGAGTGCAATCATGATGTGTATATTTAATGTACCAATAAAGATAATTAAAAAAAAAAAAGATAAAGCTGTAACAATTGGGGTTTGAGTCAAGCTGTTAACAAGTGTGCATTTGCGGGCTTCAGTTCACTGTGCTTCTACTTCCTTCAAGTCCCTTCAAGAGATGGCCAGTTATGTGATGATAAAGGTTATATATATTAAGGACTTCAACCAAATATGACCATCGAATTTTCACTCATTATTCTAGACCCCTAGAACTGTGAAATTATTATATATGCTATAAATATAATTCAAGTTTTGGAATAGAAGTTTTATTCTTTGGCTTCTAGAAGGTCCAGTTAAATGCTTCTAATTGCTATAGAATATTGGATAGCATCCCATGTCTTGTGCAAACATTTTTGATTATTAATATACATACTAATACATATTAATTCTCCAAATTAATGAGACTCCCTGATATTTCCACCCATGTGCACATTGTGTGTTAAGCCCATCCACTCCTTTTCCACATGACTTCCTCTCCCTCATTTATCTGACCAGATTAATATTTATTATTATATACTATATTTATATATTATATATATATTTTTAGAAGTTTTTCATTTTGTTTTTTTTTGAGATAAAGTCTTGCTTTGTAGTTCAGACTGGTCCTGAACTCACTATGTAGCCTATGCTAGTCTTAAACTCCCAGCAATCCTCCTGCCTCTGCCTCCTGATGCCTGGGATTACAGGTGTGAGCCACCCCGCCCAGCATTGTGATACGTGGTACCAGAAATTGAACTCAGGACCTTGAACTTGCCAGGCAGATGCTGGACTCACTGAGCTAAATCCCCAGCCCCCATCGATTTTTTGTTTTGTTCTGTTTTTCAAAAGAATTCTTTTAGGGAATGGAAAACAGTTATTGCATAGTTTCTTCTGCCACTCTTCTTGTTAAACATGACTCTCAACAACAGGATTTTCAGCCCTGAACATGAGTTCCTTTCAGTGGCCCCATGCAAAAAAGGGCAAAGGGAAGCAGGCACCAGAGGGAGAGGAAGAAGGGCCCATGTGACCAGCGCTCCACTGCTTTGCAGTTTCAAATTTAGGCGTCTGATTCTTTAAAATGCAGAAAGCAACCTTACATCTGAAGAACGAGCAGGAATGACAAGCTGAAGAAAGGTCCCTGAGAAGTCCTGGCATTCTCTGAACTCCATACTCTGTGACCGGGAGGCAGCGCTGCTTTCCCTGAATACTCCCGTCCTTTCCGTCTGTGAAGCCTGTCGCATCAAGTGCAGAATCCACCTCTCCCACTGTGATCACTATCAGCCCAGGTCAAGTTTGCAGCCGCCCATTTCCACAGCAGCGGACTTCTGAGAAGTCTCTCTAGCTCTGCTTGGGCTCTTTCCTGTCATTTCTTTTTTCCTTAAAAAAAAAGCAGGTCCATCCCCCCAACTCTGACAGAATGAAAACAAAGCCCCAGTTTCAAGGCACTGCGTTAGCTATCCTCATCCACCCAGTGGCTCAGTGCTCAGTTTTACCAAAACTGTTCTCACTGGAGTCTTCGTTCCACTCCCTACTCTACGAATTTGAGCTCCTCACTAATTTCCCCAATTTCTCCTCCTTTAATGCCAATCTGATCACAATTCACAGTTTTAAAAGTTTTTTGTTTGTTTGTTTGTTTGTTTTTAATTATTAGTATAGGCCGGGGATTTAGCTCAGTTGTTCCGGCACCTGTCTTGCAAGCACATGGGCCCAGGTTCGATCCCTGGAAACCACATAAATACTGGGCTTGGAGACTCATGCCCAGCAGCAATCAGTACCACATACCACAGTGCCAGGCAGGGTGGCTCCCGCCTGTAATCCCAGCACTCAGGAGGAAGAGGCAGGAGGATTGCTGTGATGTGAGTTTGAGGCTGAGCTCAGGGCCAGCCTGAACCACAAAGCAAGACCCTGTCTCAAAAAAAAAAAAAAAAAAAAAAAAAAAAAAATATATATATATATACACATATATATGTATATATATATGTGTGTGTGTGTGTGTGTGTGTGTGTATTTATAGTACACAAGGTTTACTACATTTTTGTTTGTTTAGCACCCGGGGCTTATTTGACTTTTATACTGTACTGAAGCTACATCTGATTGAATGGGGCTTCCATAATATGATCCTTTTGGAATACTTCAAATTTACCATTACAAAGAACTTTAAAATGTCTCCTCTAATCTTACAAGCTGAAAACAAAAGTTATTGTCTATGGTTATCCTAAACTTTTCAATTTTTTAATTTAAGAAAATTTATCTTCCTTTTCATGATTACTTTTTGTCTAGTAATCATATTATAGCCATGAAATGTAATATTTGAATGGTCACAGAAAGTTTTACTTTAAGTTCACTGTGTTTCCCATCATGGCCCAGAGCAGGCTAGAATGCCGACATTTTTAGGTTTTTAACGAGCTGAGGTTAGAAATGTGAACTTGAAATTAACATCAGATAATCTACAAGACAGGTCTACAGTCCAATGTTTCTGTTACCATTTTGATAGCAAAGTCTCTTATTTGAAAGTAGCGTTGTAAGTTTTGCTATTTGAGGACCCCAGAATTGGTATGCAAGACTTCTAACCGCTCCTGTGTCTGTGGGCTTTGATGGCTTTGTTTTTGCTTGGTTTGCTTCATTTGTTAACTAATATAATAATGAGGTTAAGCTTTATATATCAGTTCCAGACATGAAATCTGACAATTTAGAAGGACTAAAAGCAGTCACACTGCCCATTTTTTTACATGAAGAACTACATAAAAAGAACTTTTCTCTCTATTTGTTCAGTTATAACTCTGGAGAAACTAGGGATGCCAGAAGAGTCCACAAAGCCCAGGACGGGAAGGAGACCGGATGTTGGTGTCTTCTCCTTCCGGCTCACGTCCTTGCGCAGCGTGCTGCAAGTGTTGGTCCTTGGGGTGGAAAGTGTTCAGGGAGGAAACCTGCTGCCAGTCTTTCAGGCTGAGTGCCATGCTCCTTTGGCCTGGAGCACTCGAAGAAGCCTTTCATATTCTCCTCCACCAGCTCAGTCGTGTCCTCTGTAGCTTGACTTTTAAGGATCTGCTGCTTCTTTTCTGCTCCAAGTAGATTTTCCAGAATTTCAGCTGCAGGTGGTTTCTTTTCTTGTAAAGCAAAAGGTAAAAGGTTGAGATCCTGAGAGCTCAGGCTGATGAGAATTTGCCTGCATTTCCATGGATTGATTCTCATGAAGAGAGACGTTCATTATGCACAACCTAAGGTGATGCTTTCCTTTTTACTAAGGAACTGACAACATCTCAGTGGGTCCATTGATCTTCTGCTCTCCCCATCCTCAGACTATTCTTTACTTCTTAATAATAGTTCTTTTCTCCTTTCCTAAGAAGAATTGATTTTTCAGTTTACTCCTTATGACTTTCAGAAGAAATAATATGAAGACTTTTCTCTGTAGAAGATGAAAGATCCTGAAGACAATGTGGAATTAAAATGGATCCTTATTTTTAACATATCTTTTCTGAAAAATCAATGTGGTAAGTTTTTTTTTTTAAGCACACTGCTTATGGTCACTTCAAATATACCTACAACTCTATAAATTAAAGGAAAATAATTGTTAAGTTATTTAAATGGAAAAAACCATAGATAGGTCTTTCCAAGAGAGAAAGAAACATCAAGCCCTTGGGAGAGCTGACTGAGTCTTGATAGCTTTCTGGTTTATCCCAGTGGCAGGAGGGGCAGCAGTGGAAGAAGCAGTAGCAATATTAACAATAGAGGTGATAGTAACAAAGGGCAGTCTACTTACTGTATGCCAGGACCTGTAAAGATGTCTTCACACATTTTCCTTTAATCTTTATGGAAATTCTGACATAAAATATAGATGTTCCTTCACTTATGACAGGGCTATGTTCTAATAAACCCATTGTAAGTTGAAAATATTGTAAGTTGAAAAGACTTGGTCTACACTTCACTTACTGAATAGCCGAGCTTAGCAGAACAGAACAGTTATTCACCTGCTGCGTCTCACTATCACTTTCCAGCATCACAAGAGAATATCATATCACATATCTCTCACTAGCCTAAAGGATGATCAAGATTCAACATTTGCTTTTATGCCACTGTAAAACTGAAAAATCATAATACAAACTATGGTAAATTGGGGACAATCTACCAATGTCCTCAGAGAATTGGTTCCAGTATCCCCTCAGATACCTAAATCTGCAGCTGTTTAAGCCCCTCATATAAAGTGGCATAGTAGTTGCATGTTAGTTTTCTGTCACCATCACAAATACATGATATAAATCAATCACAAAAAGAAAAGACCAGGAATCAGACATGGTAGTGTATGCCTATAGTCCCAGCTTTCTGCAAGGCTGAGAAAGGAGGATCACAAGTTTGAGCTCAGACTAGAAAACTTGGTGACTTAGGGAGATCCTGTCTGCTACAGATTATTCCTAGATGTCACCCCCCAGTGCCTTGAGACCTCATAGGTGGGGCTTTTGGGAGGTGACCATAGGTGTTTGATACTGGGTTGGTCCACGGATGGGTTAATAATTAGGTGTAAAGATGGGTCGTGCAGCCTGGTGGGCAGAGGTGGGTCACTGGGGCAATGGCCTGGAACAGTTTATATACCCCTCCTCCTCACCTGGTTCCTCTCTGCCTCCAGCCTGCTGTGCTACGAACACACTTCCTCTGCAAGCCCCTCAGCCTTGCTGCCCAGTCTTGGATTCAGCTGTCTGTGGACTGAAGCCTCTACAAAATCTGAGCCAAGATAAGCACTTACTTCTTTAAGCTGTGAGTGCCATATATTATGCCTCCGTGACAAACAGTAACTAAGACACTACCTTGCATTTAAAAAATACATAAAGGCTGGGGATGCAACTCAGTGCATAGGCTCTGGATTCAGTCCCCAGTACTATAAAAGGAGTGACAGAACGGATTTGTCTGGCTTACAGTTTCTGAGGTTTTGGTCCATGGCCCCATTATCCTGTTGAGGGAGCATATGAGAGAGGAAGCTGTTCACTTCAGGCAGTTGGAATGCAAAAAGAGAGGAAGAAGTGAAGCCAGGGTTCTAAAATTTCCCCAAAATGTGAGATTTTCCAGTGATCTCACCACTTTCTACCAGGCCCTACGTACTAAAGCGTCCACTACCTCCCAACAGTGCCATGGACTGGACACCAAAGAAGGAACTGCTGTTTGGAGCATCCAGCATGCACATAATACTTCCAGCAACATTGGATAGAGCAAGCCACAGCCGAGTCTCCAGTGCTTCCCTCCACCTGACGTCTTAGTTGCATCTGTGCGTTGTGGATACAGAACCGTTCCCTGAAGAGAAGCATTAGGAGAATTCCAGAGACTGAGGTTAGCATGCGTGGGACACACTGAGCACAAGAGTTTGAATGGCCCAAGAAACTGCCATAAGTAACAGCTAGGGAACTGAGGGGCCAAAGCATCAAAACTTGCAAAGGCTACTGACAGCCGCTGGAACCACTGAGCTAACCCCCCAGCCCAGTGTTTATATCTTATATTTTACTGCATTTGTCTTTTGATGTATTAATCCTTCCCATACTCTATCCATTTTATTTTTGATTCATTTCAAAGTAAGTTGAAGAAAGTAGTGCATGTTATTCCCAAACATAAAAGCATGCATATGATTAACTAGAGTTCCATATTTATTTATAGCTCTTTTCTTTGAGATTAAATTTATATACAGTAAATGACAAAATTTTTCATGCATCATGTGTTGAAAAGTTCACACACCTTTGCAAACTCTACCATAGTGTGAACCTTTTAGAGCTTTCAGCGATATAAACAGCCTGCTGTGGCGTGTGTGCCATAGGTTCGCATCCCTGGCATAGAACATGACTACCATCCTAGAAAGTTCCATCAGGCCCCTCACCAGTCAACACACATTCCCACACCACAGGCAACTACTGTTCTGATATTTTTTACCAGGGATAAGTTTTGCTTGTCTTAAAACTTTGTTGAAATGGAATCATACATTATACACTTTTTTGGTAATGCTTCTTTTACTCTGCATATTTTTGAGACTGATCTATATAAGTACTATTATGGAAATTTGTTGCTGTTTACTGCTGATTAGTATTTCATTGTACATAAGTACTACAGTTGATATTCACCCCTTGAAAAACACCTCAGATATTTCCAGTATTTAGCTGCTATGAATAAAGCAGATTTGAATATACTATTGACATCTTTGGGTAGACATATTCTTCAAATTCCCTCAAGTAAACACCAAGCAGGGAAATGTCTAGGTCATCAGCAGTATGTTTAGTTTTACAGAACTTCCAGATGTTTTGCAAAGTAATCATTACCACTTTACACTTCCAGCAACAGTGAATGTAGGAAACTTCTGGTTACATTTGCTGGTGCCAGAGGTTTTAGCCAATGGGATGGGCAAAATGAATTCACAAAATTTCCCATCTGTTTCCTCTCTGACAGTTGGAGGGTTACTCAAAAAGGAGAATGCTTGATGGAAGTTTCCCTAGAAAAACTCATCCAAAAAACTTACTAAGAGGCCATTACCTGTCACCACCTGCCTAGGTGTTGGCCCAGGTGTCAGGAACCAACTCACTGTACTATTAGTCCATTAAGTACTTTCCTAGGTTCTTTCCCCTTTTCCTACCCAGTCCTCTAACCTCTAAACTCTCAGATTTGGGAAAGAGACACCTGCCATACCCTCATTCTCCAAGCCAAGGGCGGGGAGAGGTTCAATTTTAAGTTTAGGATTTCCATTATTAAGGGATCTAGACATTTTAATTAGTGAATTGAGAAAGTGCTATATGGTTTTAAATGCATACTGAACTTTTGTCACTATGGTCTGCCCAACTTTTGCCCAAGAATGGGGCAAAAACAATCCCCATAGAACTGTTTTAAATGAATAAATAGAATCAGAATTGAAATTAATTTGTGGCTTCACCCTTCACTTGATCTTAGCCAAAAGGCCGAGAAGCGATGTGGCTTCACCCTTCAAATTGTGACTGTTCAATGCAATATTAGTCAACCCTCAGAGACAAGGCACATTTTCTTGTGGAGCCACTACATATTGATTTACAGTTGGCTTTCTCAGGATTGGCACTATGGCCCATTGTGAGGGCTAGTTCTTTGTGAGGGTCTGGCCTGTTTTGTGTACTGTTGAATGTTAAACACCATCACTTGCCATAAAACCCTCTAACATTTCCTCCTGAGTCATGACAACCAAAACTGTTTCCAGGCCTTGCGAAACATGCACCAGAGAGCAAAGGTGTAGTCTGTATTTCCTGTCCCCAGATCCAATCTTTATACCTCCCTGTCAAGTCCAATTGAAACACCAACTCTCAACCCATTGCCTGCTCATACCAGGCACATTCTTTTTAACTCAGAGTTCTATGAGAAAGGACAGGCTCTAATCAGTCCGTGCCTAATACATCAGTGTGAATGGGACCATCCTATTTCTTGAGTAGAGATTTGCCAACTATGAAAACACGCATTCATCTGAGGCCAAGATGAGAGATACAAAAATCTGTTGGAAACCTGCTGGTTCCTGAAATTTGAAAATACCTCTTGAGCCTGTCTTCTCTGCAGTCCCTACCACCAATTCTCTTTCAGAGGCTTCACCTCTGTTATGCAAGTAAATTTTTAACATGTCCTCTGGCACCACTTTCACGTCCTTCAAACTCACTCTTACCATAGTTTCAGAATGATTTTCCTCTAAAAAGATTTTAAAGACTTGCCTTTACCCAGAGCAAAACAGTTAGGTTCTTTAGCAAGACATACCCTGACCTCCATCCACAGTGAATCACTTCTACTCCCAAGCCATTGTCTTTTTATTCCTTTTTCTTTCCCAACCCTTTCATTTACTGGCAAACTCCTACTCACTTTGCATTCAAGTATTCAAGCCTGTGAAAACCTTTCCCTAAGTCACTCAGCACGGCGCAAGTCCTCCTTTTTCCATGCCCCCATATAACAGGTTATCTTTTCCGTAATAGCACTTACCTTTGTTTCTTTTTTCCTTTTTTTTTACTAGACTTTCTCTTCCATGACACAAGAGCTCACACAGGGAAACAGTGCTGTGACTCCTTCCCTGGAGGGGACCTGCCTCCCATCCAGCCTGGTGCAGGCAGGACTCCCCATTCCTCGCCGTATTCAGACACACGCTTTGGCTCACATTCCACTCTCAGACCACACAGCCTTCATTCTGGTCTGGTCCATCATATCCTCTCTCATCTCCGCCCTCCTCCATGGGGTCTTTTCTCCTGTTTGCTGTGTTCTTTTCTTTTCCTTCTTTAACTCTGTCCTGAAACTTCCACTCATTTTCTCAGCTAAATATTACTCCTTTCAGGAATTTCCCCTCAACTTGCAACCAACAAAAGACCCTTGTTCCCTTTCAAGATATTCTGTACTGGGCCGGGGATTTAGCTCAGTGGTTCCAGAGCCTGTCTTGCAAGCGCAAGGACCCGGGTTCGATCCCC
>PVIR01023163.1:0-27184 GCA_004026965.1 Petromus typicus | reverse complement strand
AAGTTCTATAGTTCCCCCAAACCATGACAAGGAGCTGGCTTTTCCCCACAGTTAATGTAGCCATGAAGGGGAAATGACTTGGACTGACTCAGCACATCCAGGTAGCCAAGAGAGCAAAAATCAAGACACTTATGAGAGAAAGAACTTCCAGAACTGCTTCTGAAAGTGGAAAGAATGATGAAATTAGTGGGTTTGAAGTGAAGGGACGTTTACTGAGGGGATTAATGGCACCATTTCTTTTATCACAATACATTTTCAAAAAATTTACATACAAACTGTCTTAGTTACTTTATTTTCAAGGAGACACAACAACAGACATCTACAATTTAGAAGAGGAAAGGTTTACTTTAGCTCACAGATGTTACAGATTGACCGGCTCCCAGGCAGGCTGGCGCCGCAGAGGAAGACTGCTCACAACGCAGCAGCCAGGAAGCGCAGAGAGAGATCAAAGGAGAAGGGAGCGAGAGAGAACCTTCCTGGCCACACCCCGAGCGACCCACCTTCTCCGACCAGGCTTCATCTCCAGAGTCTTATCCAGGTATAAACTCACCATTTATCAGAAGACAATTTGCTGATGAATATCATGCCCTCTGTGATCAATCACTTCCTAACAGTCACACCTGTGAGCCTATGAAGGCTTGAGGGGATGCCTTAGATATAAGTTATAGCACATACCATACATTTCGGTAACACTCCACATGATGCCCTTGTGAGTCCATACTTTAGGTACGCACTGCTGAGCACTTACACACTCCTGTGTTTCCATAAATATGTAAGTCAAACGGACATGATGTGGCCAGTTTGTTCGACTCATTTTACGGCCGAGAAGCATCTATTGTATACATCCTCCTAAACTATTGTGTGTTCTAATTCCTTTTATGAAGTTAAAAGCAAGGGATAGTAAGGCATGCTACTGAGGAGAATTTGTATAACTTTTAGAGAATATTATTCAAATCAAATTAATATATGATTTTTCCCTCAGACGGAGGAGGAGGGGGAGCTGTTCAAATTAGCAAAGGTGTATCTTTAGCGTAGGATGCCTTGCAAGTCAGATTGGAGCCACAACTCTGTAACTCTTTTGGTTAATGCTTAAACATAATACTCACTCAAAAGTGACCTGTTGTTCTGTAAAGATGGTATGGTTTTTCTTACTTTCCAAGTAAGACATTTTGAGTTCTTGGCTTTTAATAAAAACTTTTCCTCAGATACTTTTTAAAGACTAACCAAGGAAGTCAACTCATCATGCAGTTTTTTATCATCATGATTGACACAGTGCCCATATGCCACAGCCCATAAACTGAGTGCTCATGACACCAGTGTTCACCACTGACTACTAATATCTCCCTTCTCCCAGAAAATGATCATGGAAGACATGCAACCCAATCCCACAGTCTCATGGATTTCATGTTGGCAGTAATCTCTGGCTATTTTTGATAAAAAATTCCTAATTAGTCACCAATCAGAATAGAAATGACACATTCAGAGTAGTTACAATTCAACCAGAGTGCAAATTTGCAGTTACAAGATCAACAAGCTTGGGAAGCTAATGTGTAGCATGGATGATGACAGCTGTGCTAATCAATATGATTGTGATAATCATTACGCAGTCATCATGTTGTGTATCTTG
This sequence comes from Petromus typicus, assembly GCA_004026965.1. Taxonomy (NCBI): domain Eukaryota; kingdom Metazoa; phylum Chordata; class Mammalia; order Rodentia; family Petromuridae; genus Petromus; species Petromus typicus. The sequence goes on along the minus strand of PVIR01023163.1, from coordinate 25,557 downwards.
AATATGTTATTTATCAATTATGTATCTTAGAATAAAGTACAGGAGCAATTTAAGAAAGTGTAGACAAGTAAAGAAATCAAGTCAAAGCAGTTATGGAAGCCTACTGCTTTGGGAGCATAACAGTCAGATGGAAAATATAGTTTTAGGAGAAGGAAGTTGGTTATTGGTACATCTGTCATACACAGCCAAATTGACAGGCTCTGACTGAGGCTTTTGCTTGATTTACCACTGCAGGGTCCCACTCAAGGACCCTACCAGAAGCTGGGGATGAAGGGAGACTGACAGTACCATACACTGTCCAGATCTCAAAGGAGAGAGGTTGTGTGCAGCAGGAAGTGGCCGATGAGGAAAACCAAAGGCAGAATGTCATTTTCATTCTGTCCAAGATGGAAGACTCATCTGAGTTCCAGACACATTAAAGTGGCAAAGGTGTTTTTTCAATGTGCTCCTTAAACTTAATTAGGTACAGTAATATGAAATACATAAGAACAAACAAAACCAAAACAATTAGAGGTGTAAAAAAATAGAGCAGGCCTTGGAGGTACTTACTTAGTTTAATGGTATGTCAAATTCGTGTGCTCTCTGACAGCAACAGAAAATTTAGTACTCTACTTTTAAGGCAATAAGGAAAAAACCCACAGGAAATAAAAGGTTAATTGCTTGATAAAGTAAAGCAAACATTTATATGCAATTTTATAAAATAACTTTCATATAGAATACATATCCTATAAATCTTTATTTTAAAGTATAATAACTCATCTTAATTTAAATGATGCTTCAAGTGATAAATTGGGTAGGAAAGTATTTTCAGTAGAAGTGGCTCTATATAAATCTCAGGAAATGTGGCAGAAGGTGACTTTTTGTAATTTTTTACAGTAAAGATTCACTCATTTATAAGACTAATTATAGGTAAATTGAGAGTCACTTGTAACTTATTACTTTAGCCTCAGCTTTTCTTAATCTTACCATTCTTCTCTCTATATAGCATTGACCCAAAATGAATGAAAGAAAACAGAAAAATAATTCAAGTCTTATATTTGTATCAGATATTTTATAAAGTTCTCAAGAAAATTTATTGCAAAAATTATAATATTGGGTAGTAAAGAATTTCCTTATACTTACTAAACTCAAATTAGCCAAACTAAGGTAAGAATTTATTTTCACAAAAATTAATCAGAACAGGAATATCCCAGCAGAAGGTTGAAAAATTGTGGAAGTCATACCTTCTGAGAGACTGAGACATTGACTTACACAATGCCATAAAAGAAAGATGAATTCATATGATTTGTAGGGAAATGGAAGTACCTTGAGATCATACTGTTAAGTGAAATAAATCTGACCCCTAGGCTTAAGTATCACATGGCTTATCTTATATGAGAAACACGAAGTATAAATAAAGATCAAAATAAAAGACTGATAACAGGATGTAGGGAGATTTCTCAAATGGAAAGAGAATTAAGAGATGAAAGGAAGGGTGGGAGAGAAAAGGGGTGAAAATAGGAATCTGAATGTGGTCTGTGCTCACAGCAACTGCCCATGAGAATTGCAGGCATTTTGCACCGCAAATGTACTAAGAAGAATACAGAAAATATTTTATCACTTTACAAGTAGGGCGAAATTTAATGTACAGAGATGTGGCACTTATACCTTAAAGCCATGAGTAGGAAAGAAGTTTCCTCTTGGACACAAATTGCATTTTCTTTAGAAAAAGATAAAGACACCTCTGGGAAGAGTGTAAAATCAAATAACAATTCAAAATTATAGTACCATTCCTTTAAAGAACTGAACTGCATTGGCTCATTTGCTTTCAAAATACAGTGCTAATTTGTTATTTGAATTGCTGTCCTCTTTTTTTTTTTACAAGACATTAAGGCATAAAAAACTTGACATATAATAACTGCTCTTGATAGCATTAAAACACAGTGAAGTTTTAGGAGGTAGAGTAGTGCTGGTAATGGATGTAAGAAGGTACCCTGGATATAATCTGACTTTTCTAGTTTCTGCTGATGATGGGAGCTTTGGAAGTTTATATTTATTTTATAATCATCTTCTCTTACATATTTTATCATATCTGATTAGACCACTAATGAGGACACAAAATAGGGGTAGTAATCTGGTAGTTGGTCAAAGAGGGGTAATTTCTTTTTAAGCAATACTAACTGGGGAAATGGCCAGAACAAAAAATCACAAAGATGTGGAGAGAGCATTGTGCTTCTACCTCATGGTGTTTGCAGCAGCAATATTAACAAGACTTCAGAGAATCAGAGATAATTTAGAGTACTCAAACTTTTAGACTTAAACATATTAAAAAGAAATCAAAGTGCATGTAACAGAATGGCAAAGTCTGGAATTTTTACCAGTTGTAAACTCACAAGTTAATCGGTCGTATGTCCTGGGTGCTGACCAAAACACAAGATGCCCATATAAAGGACAAAGGGTCATTTATTATTTGCAATAATAATACAGTCAGAATATTAGGGATTTTTTTCTTAGTGCTTTCCTGAGGAATGACTCCTGTCATGTAACATGAAGGAGGCATGCCATCTGCATGTGGAGTGGATTTCACGACATAAGAAAAACATTGTGCTTAGGAAACATGAATTATCTTTACACCAGCCACTGGTATAAAGCCACATGTATAAAGAGGACATGTCTGTCCTCTTCTCCATGGGAGACCCACCAGGCTCTAAAAAAAATTCAGTTCTATCCCTCAAGGCTGTCTTTAAAACAAGTAGTCTTAGAAACATAGCCCAGAAAATATGCAGACTGTGCATTTGTTAACAAGTGGAATATTCTTGGATAAGTTTATAAAATACAATATATCAGATACAGTCCATGGCTGGTACAGTGGCACATGCCTGCAATCCCAGAATTTGGGAGGCTAAAGCAGGAGGATTATCATGAGTTCAAGGCCAGCCTGAGCTATATAATGAGATCCTGTCTCAAAAACCAAATAAAAAAATTTTTAAAAAATATATTCCATGACACAATGGAATATATAAAATATTAATTTTTGAAATACATGCAAATATTTCATATATAAAAATTTCATGTTTCAAGATGGCAATTATTAGAGTTTGATTTTTAAATATCAGATGATGTAATGTTTCTTCACTTATTTCCATATATTTAATTAATCTATTTCCATAAGTTTATTAATACCATTAAAGCAATATGTTAGACTTTAAATCCCACATGATAAAATTTGATTTGTGCAGTTTTCATCTGTGCTTCACTAAATTCAACCCCTAAAATTTCATGTCTCTTTTTAAATTGTACATGATATATTTTATGCATAAAATGGTTCTGCCATATACTTCTTAATGTAATGATCAAGGAAATAGACTGTAAGAACATAATTTGAATCAGACATTAATCATTTTAAAGATTCTAATAAAAGTAATTCAGCTTTAAAGTCTGATTAATTTTTTGATTCTTGCTCTCTACAAGTTATCTTACATTAGAATCTAATACCCAGGCAAGCAGAATGAAAATTTATGAAATATAGTGAAATAGTTCTCTTCCAGTAAGTAAAGGTTGCAGTACAAATCTACAACTCTAAGTGCACTTACTCAGCATACTCTTAAGTGTATCCGTGGGTTTTAAAAGAAATGTATAATTATTTCAAGGGTCTTGGGATATTCCAGTTGTGTGAATATATATTTTGTATACAGTAACTTGCAAATGGGTACAGAGCTGCTTTCATATAGGATCCAGTACATTTTGGCACTTATACCTCGATTTTATTCTGAAAATATGAATGACTTGGGGAAAAATATTTAATTGATTTGGGAAATACCCATATTCTTTTAATTTACAAAATTTCTGACCTCAACATCTTTCAAAGATTGTTAGCAGTTTTCTTAGCTTCAAGTGGGCTGAGTTTATGTTTTCCCTCTCACGTGAGTGTAATATTTCTATTTACCTTAATTGACATCTGTTGATCTATATTGAGGGCTTAGCATCTCTTGCGGAGTTGACATGAACAGAAATTTTTCTCTGGTGTTACAGGATGCTCCCAAGCTCGTGAAGATCTATACACTATTGTCTTTGTAGACTTGCGTGGTGTTTTCTATAATTCATTACTTTTCAGAGCCAGCAGCACCCCAATCACCTCACTGCTTTTGTTGTTCCTTCTATTGTTTTCTGCCCAGTAAGCATTTAAACTGCTTTAAATATCAGATAAGTTTTATGTTGAGAAGCACTACCTTTGTGAATTGACAGTTGCTATCCTGACATCTGTCCCACTCTGTAAATATGAAATATTTCTTATATCCTCAGGACTCTAGGTCTTCAGAGAAACTTAAAAGTTTCTTATAAAGCTTCTACAACCAACACTCTAAGGATAATTGTGTGCACTTTTCACATAAATATTAATTGTAGATATTTTAAACCTATTTTTCTATTTTTTACTCAAAATGTCAAAGTACTTAAAATTAACATGAACTTGAATTAGTGAACTAAACAATTGGATCATTTAAGTCTTTGTGTTTTCTTGATTAAGGTTGAATCATTTAAATTATAATTTAGATATTCTGTTGAGTACTTCTACTTCCATATTCAGTGTGGGGAAGATGTGTAGTAGGATATTAAACATCATTTTTATCTGCTATAATATCACCATTAAAACATTTTATCGTGGTAAATTCAAACAAATAAGAATGCATATGAGATAAGTGTAAGAAGTTCTCCATGTACACAAGACCTAACTTCAGTAACTATCTCTTTATGGGCGAAGTTGGTCTTGCGGTGGATCACATGTGCAGAACCACTGAACTGCTCTGAAACAAATTTAAGACTTGACAGTCTTCATCATTAAATATTACACCATATATTTTAAACTAATAGAAACTATTCTTAAAGCGCAACTGTTAACCATCTAGAAAAAACCAGTAATTTTTCCCATAGTTACAAGCCTCGTCAGTGTTTAAATATCATTCATCTTTCTTTCCACCTCTGTTTGCCTTCCGGTGAGGCCATGTTGTCTGGCCTTCTCATCTTTGCATTTCCTGTCAGGTGAAAATTCTAGATGCTTGAACAGATTCAGGTTAGATCTTTATATCTTATTTAGCCAGTATTTCCTGATGAGTGGCATTGTATACTTCTATCAGAAGATAGTTGATGTCTTCTCCTCCTTCATTTTATATTAGAAAATCTTGATAATCCTTCTATATATTAACTCATTTTCAGTTTGCAAAAACCTGTTTAACAAGTTAAATGTTACATTAAAGAGAAACTTCCTCACATTTTATTGAAAGAGAAGAGGATTATGGCTTATTTCCTCCAGTACAACCAGTTATCTACTAGATTAGATGCTTTTCCTAGTACCTTCCAGAGGAGATCATGAAATGTATTTGACATTCAATCCATGACAGTGATTATTGTTTTTGGCTTAAATAATCCCACTATTGAAGTTGGCTCCTAAATCCTTTTGATGTAGCAATAGAAAATTTCACATCATTGTTACTTCCTATGATGATAGTTCAGACCAGACTTACATTATAGATATTTGCTACTACAATAAAGACACTAGGGCTGCTCATTACTATCATTACTATCACTACAGAAATGATAATGTTTTCTAATTCTTTCAATGGACAGATTTAGAGAAATTACATTTAAAAATTAAAAGGATATTACATTCATGTTGTCATTTCCAATTCAAAATTTTATTGCAATTTTTACTTGAATTCATAGATTTTTAAATTTTACTTATCTAACTGTACCATAAACTTTATATATATAATATATATTTTAAAAAATGTAAATATATATGTTAATAATATATAATATATAATATAATATATAATATATGTAAATGCATATTATTGTATAAACAAATACAAAACGATTTTGAGTGATAACTTTGTTCCACAGGAATTAATATATATTCTCCAGAACTTTCTAATTAGACAAAACAATAAAAAAAAATCACTATATCATTAATGTATTAACTCCAGACAAAATATCTGAGACTTAGCAACTTATGGAAGAAAAGGTCTATTTGGCTTACAGTTTTCATAGGATTCAGTCCATGATGTGGAGATCCAAGGCAGAAATAGCACAGTAGCAGTGTTTGGCAGAGGAAAAGCTACTTGCTCATGGCAGCCAGAAAACATAGAGTAAAAGGAAATGCCAAGGATGAGCCACACCCTTCTAGGTCATGATCTCAATGACCTCAAGGAGGCTCCATCTCTCTCTTTTTTTAAAAATTGAAATCTTTATTGGTACATCACATATACATATCATGATTGTATTCCAAAATGAGAATTTGTACCAGTATAAGACACAACTTAATTCTCATTTTTTCCATAGCCCTTCCCACCCTACCACACCCTTATACACATAAAATTTGTTTCCTTTCTTTTTTGTTATAATCTCATTATTTTTCCCCCTTCACCCTATTTCACTTTGAGTGTTTTCTATTTTACAATATATAACATACAATTCTAGAACTCATTTACATTTTTATTTTCTCATACCAGAGAAAGATTCATTATGTACCTATCTGTGACCTATTTATTTTACTTATGAGGATATTCTCAAGGTATGTCCATTTAAGTATAAATGATTCAAACTTATCATTTTTTATGGCAGAGTAATACTCCATTCTGTAGAAGAACCACAGCTTTGTTATCCAGTCTCCAGCTGATGGACATTTGGGTTGTTTCTAAGATGTAGCAATCACAAACTGAGCTGCTATAAACATGGGTGCACATATGTCACTGTGATATGAGTCTTTTATTTTGGTTTTTTTGTTTTTTTGTTTGTTTTGTTTTGTTTTGTTTTTTGAGACAGGGTCTCATTTTGTAGTTCAGACTGGCCCTGAGCTCAGCCTCAAACTCACGTCACAGCAATCCTCCTGCCTCTGCCTCCCAAGTGCTGGGATTAAAGGCATGAGCCACCACGCCTGGCACTGTGGTATGTGGTACTGATTGCTACTGGGGTGAGTCTCCATGCCCAGTATTATTATGTGGTTACCGGCGAATCGAACCTAGGCCCTTGCGCTTCCAAGACAGGCTCTGGAACCACTGAGCTAACTCCCTGGCCCAATATGAGTCTTTTAATTCTTTTGTGTATATACCTAGCAGGGTGATGGCCAGGTCAAATGGGACCTCCAATCCTAGCTTTTTGAGGAATCTCCAAACCCATCTCCAAGGGGTTGTACTAGTCTACAGTCCTACCCACACAGTGAAGAAGGGTTCCTTCTTCGCAGCCTCGCCAACATTTGTTGCTGGCTAATTGTGAAATGGCAGCCATTCTTTGTGGAGTGAGATGAAATCTCAGTGTTGTTTTCATCTGCATCTCTCGAATGACTAATGATGCTGAGCATTTCTTCATATGCTTCTTAGCTGCTCTTACTTCTTCCTCTGAAAACATGCAGCTATAAATCAATTAACTCACTGCTGTGTATATCTCTCCCATGATCTAATCATCTCCCAAAACCCTCCTCTCTGAATACATGAATGATTTCAGAAACAATTTAAATGTAACCACAGTAATTAAGAGAGACCTGTACCTACCAGGACTCCCTGACAGAGTTTTAAAACTTGATTTTCATCCTTGGTCACTTAGAAACCCACCGTGGGCTTGGACTTCCATCAGGAAGCTAAGGTTAGTGCCAGCTCATCTTTGAAGACCTATATATAAATTGTGCTGTATACATAGATACAATGTTCATTCCTCATTTAATGGTCTAAAATTTCTGTTTTGCTAACATTTTTTTCTTTTTACAAAGTATTTTGTCTCTTTTTGGGTGTTAGATAGTTAGGTTATACTCTTCTTCACTGTTATAGAGAATCAGCCAACCAAAATGTAGAAAACACTGAGTGGGTTTAATCCCTTTGTCTGTAGCAAAGAATTAGGAGAGGTCAGGCTGGATATTTATTAGAGAATTTTTCAAAGAGTCTCTAGTGTGCACAATGAATGCAATGATACAAGAGATGCTTCTAGGTTAAAAGTTGAAACTAAATGTTTCTTTGAACTCAATGTTATGTTGAAACAACTGGAATAATTTTTCAAATGTGAACTAATTTTTTCCTGCGATTCATGCTTAATCTATAGCTTTATTTTTCAGTGTTGTATATTTAGGCAAGATGTTCCATTCAGCCATCTGAGGCCATTATCTTAATGTTAGGAAGTTTTTCTTTTTGAGTGTTTTTGAATTAGCAATTATGCAACCAAAAAGAGTAATTGCAACTTAATCTTAGGGCTCATTGTTATAAAATTAGCAATCTGTCTCCCTGCTTCACTATTAAACATTGTTTTGTTTTCCAAGGGTGAAAATAAAATCAAAAGTGTGTCTAGTACTTTCACATTCTGATTTTTGTTCATGAGGAAAGAAGAGTAAGTGATTTGGCATAATCTAAGTCCATTTGACTTTCTGTAATTAAATATTTACTATTGAACTAAGGTCATTATTTTGGTTTCATTATCTATGATTCTTTTTGTAAGGTTGCAAACAAAACTTTAGGAAGTCTACATGACCGCTGAAAGAAAGCAAAAATATGAACCTTGATGAGTGAGTCTGTTTGTTTTTGATGACTTGTCTTTTAACATTACCTTCTCCTGTGACCTGAAGGAACAGGCTAAAGATTTTTCTTTGCTGGATAATGGTTATACCAGCTTGACTAATTGTGTAAATAAGTCGAAACTGTTTTTAAAATTTATCTTATAATTAACTGAAGTTCTCTTTGCAAATATATTTCTTGTTAATTCATTATGACCATCCAAATAAGAAATTTTTAAGTGATGGTAAAATAGAAATGTCGATGTATTTAAAATTAGTAAATCATTTGCATTACAGGTCCAGTTCTAAACAAGTCTATGAAATCTTTCAAAAAATAATCTGCCACCGCAGATGATGAAATTTAAAAGTAATTATTAAGCTATACAGAAGGTATTGCTAGAAGAAGCAATAATGCTCCTGGGCTGAGGATGTAGCTCAGCTGCACTAGGCCTGCCTGATAAGCACAAGGTCCTGAGTTTGATGCCTGATACTGGAGGTGGAGGAGGGGGGGTTATAATGGTCTTGATTGAATGGTGATGCAGATAGGAAACATATTATTTTTATGCAAAATTCCATTCTAGATTCCTTAAAAAACTAAAATGAAAAAAATCTATTTGACCCAGGTATTTTCCTTCCAAGTACTTCCTTAAAAAGTTAACAACATCATATTACAGTGATATATGAATACCCATGTTTATATCAGCACAATTCATACTAGCTAAGTTTTGGAAGCAGCCTGTAGGTCCATCAACAAGTGAATGGATAAAAAAAGTGTGGCGTTTACACACAATGGAGTACTACTCTGCCAGAAAAAATAAAGTTGAGTCATTCGTAGGATAACAGACGTACTTTGAGACCTAATGTTAAGTGAAATAATTCAGTTATGCAAGATTATATTAAAAAACCCAAATTATAGAGAGCAAGTTGATAGATAATAGGAATTAGGGAGATGGATATTTTTCAAAAGGTTAGAGGATTGGGAGGTTGAGGGGAGAAGATGGGAAGAGGACAAAACAGTAATAAAGATATGTACATTTATCACATCCATGCAATGAATATAAATGTGACCTTTTTTAAAAAAATTACAGATTTCCATATTAAAAGAAAAATAACTCAATAAAACAAAATCACATTTATAGTAGTTACAAAAATACTTGAGGACAAATTTAAAGTGATAAATTATGAAACTTTAAAGAAAAAAGTTGGAGAAAATAGAAGTAAATGAAAAGCTATCCTGTGTTTATGGGTGAAAGAATTAACATTGCTTCTGATCTGTTCATATTACCCTAAGTGATCTGCAGATTCACTGCAATTCTTATCAAAATACCAATAGAATTATTCACATAAATAGAAAAACAATTCTAAATAGAAATGGAAACACAAACTATCCTAAATAACCAAAGCCATCATGAGAAAAATGAACAAATCTTGAATATTAGCCTTTCATACCTACGGCAATGAAAGCAATGGAACTAGCACTAAAATAGACATTGCTGAGAAATAAATCCACCTGCCTATGGTCAATTGACTCAACAAGGTGTCAAAGAGACACAACAGGGAAAAAGATCATCTTTGCAATAAATGGTTTGAAGGAACAGGATATTTACGCAAAAGAATTAATTTGGATCCTTATCTGGCCCCATATTTTGAAACACCCTAAAGTTGGATAAATACTTAAAGATAAGACTTAAAGCTATAACACTATTTGATGAAAATATGAAGAAAGAAAACTCCATGAATCCAGGTAAAAAATTTTAATATAACTCCAAAGCTATGGCAAAAACCAGGACAACAAAACACCAGATATATATATACTATCAGAGTGAAAAGTTTCTGCATGGCCAAGGAAACTACCAACAGAGTGAAGAGACAACATAGAGAATGGGAGAGAACATCTGTAAAGCATAATCTGATAAAGAGTTCAGGTCTAAAGAAGTAAAAAAAGCTTATTTGAAATATAACAAATAAGCCTATTAAAAGTGGCAAAGGATGCGAATGAAAATTTCTCAAAAGAAGACATATAAGTGAATAACAGGCATAGGAAAGAATGTACATTAGTGTTCATCAAGGAAATGCAAATCAGAGCTTCAGCTTGCACTGATAGGATATTATTAAAAAGATGAGAGAAGTGTCCACAGGAACAGGGAGAGAATGACTCTGGGCACTGCCGGTGGAGACAGAATGAGATCAAGATTACAGAAAAACAGGAGAGAAGGTAAAAATCGAGCTATCATAGCATCCAACAGTTCCTTTTTGGATTTAAATCCAAAGAATATGAAACCTATATGTGAAATAGTTATCTGAACTTCCATGCTTGTTGCAATATTTTTCACAGTTGCCAAAACATGGAAAAACTTAAGTTTGTGTTGATGGGTCAACATGTACAGAGAATACGGTACATGTACACACTTCTGACTTACAAAGAAAGAAATTTTCATGGATGAAATATGAACAGAATGAGTGAGAAACAAAATTTATTTTGTAGCACTCTCCCTAGAACTTACAGGTTAACTGTCATCAGAAACATAATCTAGCATATCCTGACTGATATGAAAGTGTGATGAGTCATGAGGTTTAGTCCTAATAGCTGGGTGTCTTTGGGTAAGGGACTTCCCTTTCCAAGTCTCTCCTGTGCATAAAGGTGTTATACAGAAAGCAAGATCTCTTCAAGACTGAAAGGAAAGAAGAAAATACGATCCAATTTATGTCAACAGAACCACAAAATAAAAATCATTCCAAATGGTTAACATATATACCTGTAGGTTTGTGCTTGTAAATGCAGAAGAAGCATTTCCTGTAAACTATGTAGCTCTAGCAAAGTCAAATGAGGTTTTCATATTTTTTTGAAATATTAATTTCTTTTGATTTTGATTTTTTAATTTTTTAATCTATTTTTATCTTTATTGGTACATTATGAATACACATTGTAATCACATTCAACATTTTGTACCAAAATATGACATGACTCGATCCTCATTGTTCCCCTTCTCCCCACCATGCAACCCCCCACCCCCTATATACACAATCTTTGTTTTCTTTTTTCTTTATTATCACCACATTCATTTTCCCCTCATTATTTACCCTTACACTCTCTTTCCTTTTAAATATTTTCTACTTAGGCTTCCATGCTTTTAAACAGTCTACAAACTTCTTCTCTATCATTAAAGAACAGCTGAAGGGAATGTGACCTGTTTCTTCCCAGACTGTGATTGTTCCCTCTCCCATATGTCTTCTCCAAGGCTGCCCCTGAGATTTATTTTGAACACACTCACCTGGATGAAAGTATTGAATGTTCGAAGGGGACTGCTGACATTGCAAATATGCCAGCAGCTACATTTCCATCCCAGCCCAGAAATGACCCTAATTATAAATAGATGCTATTGCAAACTATCAATCATCAGCAACATTATATTATTTTTCTAAAGCATAAAGTATGTGTCACAATGAAGTAACTTCATGTTATGTTGCTATCATTTTAGTTGAACTATATGTTTTTCTCAGTCAAAGAAAAGTTTATATTTTATAAAAGAAAGTGGAGTGATAGCATGGGAAAAGGTTACTGCTGTGGAAAAGCTTGCAATGTCAGAACTTTCCACTCTTTCTGGCTCTTCTGTGCTCACTGTCCTAGACTGTAAGATATTGGCTGGGTCCTTGCTCACCATCTGCCCCATCACAGCCTTGACTAACTCAGTAGCTATTCTATTTTATATTAGACAAAAAGAATGGTAGCTAACTTTTTATTTAGATTTCCAAATTTGGTTATGTATGAACAAATGTACCTGAAACACATTAAAGTTACTTTTTGGTAAGCCTTTGTGTGTGGTCCCACCAAACCACATTCATAGATGTCAAGCCTCATCTCTGATCTGAATTTACCCATCAGTTTCACCACCAGATTCCTAAAATCCTGAGTTTGGAATTGTACTAAGGTTCTGAGTAACAGTGGAAGGCTGGAGCTGTACATACAAAATACTTAGTCAATAGGGGCTTAAATTGTTATTATCGCAGATAACAAGTAATGGGAGAAGGTGATCTTTGGTTTTCTTTAAGAGCTCAGTGAACTCATTAGAGACCCATGTGTTTGCCACCTTCCCACACTGCTGTCTGTGTGGGTGGTGGCTTTCTTTATTTCCACAGATGGCAACTGCAGGCAGCCCGAGGCAAAGAATTAAAAGTCTTCTTTCTCTTTTTCACAGGAAGGGAATCTTATTCTGTCAGCTCCCAGTAGATCATTCCTGTGTCTTGTTGTCTAAACTGGGACTCACATGGCTGCCACTTTTAATCTTGTCACCTGCAAAAAGCTTTGGTGTTTTGTAATATCTCAAGCTGGAGTCTCATTTACCTGGAAAAGATTCCAAATTTCTGGGCATCACAAATGTGAGGAAGATGGAGAAGATCACTGTGAAGAAACACAGAGGGCTAGACACAAGCGTTTTTGTGATGTTTGCTGTCCTGCACCTATTTGTCGCTACAGTCTCCTTTTGACGAATTTTGTCTCATTCACTTCTCTGGCCACATGGGGTTAGTATCCCTCTTAGTGTTACAGTAACCTTTTACTTGGAAAAAAAACCCCGTATTCATCTGTTAGTGATTCTGAATACAAACTCAGGGCCAGGCTTCGGAGAAGATGCAGAGGGCCTGAATAAGTGCATGAAGTGCTTTTGTTCCTCTGGGGTACACCGCTGACTTCGTTGATTTGATGGCTACTGAGGGATCTGCCTCTGTGTGTGTGTGTGTGTGTGTGTGTGTGTGTGTGTGTGTGTGTGTGTGTGTTTTCTCTCTTTCTAATTGCTCTAACTGTAGAGTCTATCTGTCGAGGCAGAAGCTGCCCTCAGTAAGATTCCCCATTAATTTTTAATAAAGCCTCTCTTTCCCTGGCCCACAAGCCACCTTTCCCTAAAGTAGGGGGTGGGATCCAGATCTTACGTCTCTTGCCTATGAAGGGAATGACACAGCAACATTTCTTCCCAATTATTCCATCTTATTTTCATTATTTGTTCACCACAGAAATTATTCCAGGGTCAATCCTTTTTAGTCCTTTCTCGCAAATGCTTGTAAACTCTCATTTTCATAATCTCCTATATCCCAATAATTCTTATGCAGACTTCTGAAAAAAATCACATTTTCCCCTTCCTGGGACACAGTCAGGCTGCACTTGCTCGCCCAGTCCTGTGTGGTGAGAGACTTCAGACTGAGGCCGTCTACTTATTTTGTGTGTAACGTGCTGGTCGTGACATACTGTGTGACTCCTCCTTCTCACCTTGTACTTGAAGGGAGACAACGGTGCCTGCTCTGGAATCTCACATACATTATGTTTGTTCCTAAGAGTGTTGTCTGTCTAATGGGAAAAGTATAACCTTCATCATTGACTCATCCTTCACAGAAACCAGGAGAGGAAATTTTGATCACCATGTGATTAGCTATGTTGGATTAACTGTCAGTGTAGAAGGAAAAAAATGTAACTTTCCAGGGCCAGGTTCCTGGGACTCCATTTTCGTCTGCTACCTACTTCCAGTACATTTTTCTCCTAACACAAAACTATGATTAGTATGACTTTCTATAAAGTTCATTATTTGAACTATGCTTCTGAATAATGACTTATTTATTTGACATATTAGATTTTCATAATTAAAAATGTAGAGTATTTGCAGATTTTTGGCATTTTCTTCCAATTGTATAAGAGGTTTAAAAAACTCTTACTGGGACTACAAGGATAATAGATTTTTAAAACTATGGCAGCAGAACTGATAATCTTGATGTTTTTTGTAGAGGTAGGAGTGAGTTTCGGTACAAATCTATCTCCGATATTTATCAGCCCCCTCTGTATTGGACACCATTCAGTTCAGCAAGAAAATAAACAATGTTTATTGTTCTCTCGCTCCAGGGCTCTCTTTTTTCTTTCTCCTTTCCCCTTTTTCCCTCACTCCATCCTTACACACACACACACACACACACACACACAGAGTTGCTCAAACAGTGACTCAAAAGTCAATGGGTAAGATTCACATATTCTATGGTTTCTTCAAAGGGGCAGGAGATCTTAGTCAAAATCTTGGAATACAAATAATATTTAGAAAGTAAATCATTATGGAAGGAAGTGCAAATATGTTTTCACCAAGGATTCCAAATTATCTAGTATATAAATGAAGGATGGCAAATGGGATAAGGGTCTTTTAAGTTACAAAGCGTGTCCCTGGAATGGGGGATTTCCAAGCAAATAACCATCTCTCAAAGTTCACTTGTCTGTGTCCATTTTGGGCCCAGCAGGAAAACTGAGTGCCTGATCTTTCCCTTGTTACTTAGACATAGTGATTTGTAGGAGAGATGTATTAACATTGTCGTACTGGAAAGTTATCCTAAACATGGAGGTCACCCAGACTCACCCTCCCACCTTACACATGAAGGGATCATATGACTTGCTCGAAGTCCCACTTCTGGAAGTGGGACTGGAACCAAAAGATTTCCATATTTCTCTGTTTCCATATTAAGAAGGAGAAGAAACAATGTCCTATTCTCTGCACATACGGAATTTGAGGTGCTTGTATAATTTACAGTTGATATCTAGGAAATAATTTGTTAGTTATGTCAAAGATATGGTTAAAGAGATGAGGGTTTCACACCTATTTAAATATAATGACTCATGAAAGATACCCCTAGGAAAAGAACTTAGGTACTGTACATGGACTTACAGGAAGAAATTTCACAAGTGCAAGTGGTGTGTACTGTCCCTTGACACACAACATTCCATCACTTGGTCTAAGCTGCTGCCTACCTTGTTTCTACCCTGTCATGATATGAATGTTCATGCTTTCCCTAAATTTGCATATGAACCTAATTACCAATGTGATAATAACAGGAGTTGGAGCCATTGGCAGGAGGTTCATCCATGAGGACAGAGCTCTCATGGAGGGATTAGTGCTCTTATATAAAGACACCCAGAGAGCCAGCCTGTCCTTTCTACTACGGAAGGACACAGCCAAAAGGTGCGATCTGTGAACCAGACATGCAATCAGCTGGCACTTTGATCTTGGGTTCTCTAGCCTCTAGCATTGTGAGAAATATATATTTTTTTATTGTTCACTAGTTAGCTAGTTTATTGTCCTTTGTTACTGCAGGCTGAATGGATTGAGACACTTATTATACTAATACATACTGTTCAAAGCAGTTCAAACCTCCCATCCATCTGTTTAAAAATGTTTACTGGGAAACATCACGTAAGTATTAGAGAAAATGATGCTCAGAGTAGGTTATATCCCTGATTTCAAATAGTTCACCTTGTACTAGGGAAAATGATAGTTTTTCAATATAATATAAAGTGATTAAACAAAGTCAGATAGTGATAAGTATTCTTTTTTAAAAAGGAAAGATATGGTAAAGTGCTTGAATGCAGGATAACGCCACAGATCGTCAGGGAAAGCTTCACCGAAGGTAGCACAAAAGCTGGCACCAAGATGACCTTCCAGACGAAGAGCATTCTGTGCAGAGAAAACACAAATGCAAAGACCCCAAAATGCAGGTGGATATAAAACAGGCGGAAGAGAGGAGAGGAAGGCCAGTGTAGAGCTAGCAGTGTCACATGAGAGACCATTGGAGACTCATCTTGGAGGCTCTTTATACACAGAGAAAAACCACTAGTAGGTTAAAGCAACAGGGCTTCATGTTCTGATTTATGCATCTAAAAACTGACTTTGGCTGCTGAGTTGAAAGTGGGTTATAGGACACAGGAGCAGAAACACGAGAATCATGTGCTAGATCTTGGGGAGCTGGAAATACAGCTGAGGGTTACTCTTTGAGTTTGACTCCAGCAAACTTGAAGGTAGAGTCACATAGGAGGATTAGGAAGTACGGAGGCAAGGACTAGGGGAAGAGGGCAAGGTTCTGACTGGTCCATGCTACACTTGAGATATCCTTCACATTAGCAGATCAGACGTCAGGATGGTACTCAGGATATGTGAGCCTAGAGAGGTGTGGAGGGGGATTTTAGAAGCTGTGTGCCTGAAGGAGCTGTCATAGGGATGCAGGGAAGGTGCAGGGATGATAAGGGTCCTGGGCAAGTGTGGGAGAGGAGGTGGAGGGTGAGAGCTGATCAAATCCTTAAAGTTCAAATAGGCAAATGAGCAGACACTGTCAGCTAGGAATGAGGAAGCCGAATTGTTATTGGGAAGACACAAGTACAGAAGTTTCATATCTTTCTTTATGGATACTTAATCAATTTTTATTTTGGTTTGATCTATTGACACTGTGATCTGAAATATTTGCTATATTGTGTTTTTGATTTGACCAATAAACACTTAAAAATCTGTTTAGGTAGAACGAATTGTGTCCTTGTAAAATGTAGATGTTGAGGTGCTAACCTGTATGAAAGTGTGATTTTTGGAGACAGACTGCGTAAAGAGGTAATTAAATTTAAGCCGAGCCACTAGGATGAGTCCTAATCTAGTAAGTCTTTTGTCCTTGGGAGAAGAAATTAGGACCAAACCTGGACATGTAACTGCACAGAGAAATGACCATGTGTGGACACAGTGACAAGGCACCTCCTCTAAGCTGGGGACAAAGGTCTTGGGAAAATCAGACGTGCCAATGTCTACATCTCGATTTCCCAGTCTCTAGAACAAGGAGAATAAATTTGTATTACATAAGTAATCCATCTGGATATTTTTTTACATAAGTCTGGCAGACTAATATGTATTCCCTGTCTCCATTTTTCTACAGCATTTGAAATTAACTACCCATTTTAAGTGCTGTATTTTATTAGTTCAGATATAAAATGAGTTGGAGCAGAAGAGTCTAAAAATAACAGTGGAGAGGTGTAAATGTACTTCTATCACACATCGGGTTGTAGGTGTAAGTCCAGATTAGTGCGGCCTGCCCCTCCATGGTGTTGGGACCAAATTCTTGCTAACATTTGCTGAATTATGCTTGAGATTGTCCCACTTTCCATCATTAAAAGTAGCCCAGTCCATGACCACTTCCAGAAGCAGAGAGAGTACAATCTGCCCTTGGGGAATGGCTTGAAACACACCCTCTGGGCCTTCCAAGCCTTGGTAGTCCTAGTCACACAGCTGCAGCTGCCTATGGAGGACAAGATCAGCTGGAAAGGGGAGATGCTAGTAATGAAGAGAAGGAAAACTGTTTTCCAAAACAGCTTCACAGACAGTAAATATTGAAAATATTAATTTAATCTATCACTTTGATTTTTATCTATCAGCATTTTTCCTAAATATTCTTTTAAAACTTCAGAAAATTTATGTTTTCTAAAATTATATGTGTTTTACCAGTTCACTTTCTCCTATTTTATTTACCCAACTGTGATGTAGTTGAAATCAAAGAAAGGCATTTTTTAGCGTTTCCTAATTTTCTCACATGTAAAATGAAAAGATTTGATTAGATAATTTTAAGTAAAGAGATAAAACTTCAATGACCTTATGTTATATAATGAATATTAATTTCCATACAAATATTTTTGAAATGAAGTATACAACATAATTATCATATATAATAAATGTGATAATTACTGCCATTCATCCAATTGTGAGACAAATTGTTGGTAAAAAAAAAAAAAGAGAGAGACATGGAGAGAGAACATTCAAAGTAGCACAATCTTGGGGATGGGCTCGTACATACTAAGCCACAGGGTGGCGCTCTTTATTTTCTTGGGAAAATCCACCTGTTAGGAGAAATGGCACCAAGGAGGCACCCTGTCTTTTGTTTCTTTGTTTATTGTCTTTTCCTTTTATGTGAACTTTTTCATCCTGATAAAAGACAGGAAAGATATATTGATTTGTGTGCATTTAAATCTTATAGGAAAAAATTCCTCTATAACTGATTATTTTTGAGTGCAAAAATTAGAATATCTCAATATTACTAATGTATGCAAAAGGTGTAACTTGATATTGACCTCCCTGCTCCCAAACTAAAAAAAAATTCAAATTTCCTATTTATACTTAAAAAATGGTGGTTTAGAGGCTTTAATTAGCTTTCCTATTCTTTTTAAATATAGCCATGTGTTCAAGCACAACTTTATCATATAGGAATTGTGACTTATAATTTAAGGACAATATGCATGACTGATTATAATGTTTATTTCTTAGAATAAAGTAGTAAAATATTTACTAGTTCAAGGAATTTAAAAATTGTATTCTTGTTGACTCTAAGGTACAAAACATTACCAAACTTACTCTTCAACTATAAAATGCAGTTGAGAGTCGTTGATAATACCACTAGTACTTAGAAACTATGAAAGCAAATAGTTACAGTTCAATTTACATTTATAAATGAGTGTACCCCAGACTAAGATTTACATGTGATCTTGATTTGAGGAAGCTAATTTTCCTGCGTGGCCCTTGGAATCGCTTTTGAATAATGAACAAAGCTACAGTCGATCCCCAATACCTCTGGTTTCACTCATGGGCATGCCCTGCCCAGGCCCCACTGCTCCCGGTGTCCCCACATAACCAGTCTGGCTGGGTGATGCAGCTACATTCATGTTCTGTTCAGCTTGGCTGACCTGAGTGTGTGGAGTGTGGGAGGCTGGTGCACAGGTGCTTCTCTGCTGTCTTCAGGAGCCTGGTTATCTGGAGGGAGTGGGCAGCTTGGCTTCCCACAGGTGCTCCCAGCTTGGCTGTCTTCTCTGTGCTCATCAGGTGGCTGCTGTCACGAGGGACCTATGTGGAATGACGCAGGAGGAGATGCATGTTCCTGTTGCCTCTGCTTCAAGTGACACAGGGACCCATCACTTTCACCTCCGCTCCTCTCCAGACTGCCTGTTTGAGGGGTTGCAGGAACCTCTGAGGAAGTATTTCGTTTTTGTTTTCCAAGGTAGTGGTTCTTTGTGAGACTGAAGGTTCATAGTTCAGACACTTGGTGGAAATACGTGGCTTTAGCAAGCCTTAGTCAAAGTTATTTCCCTTATCTCATGTCCCCGGTGGACATCTGTTGATGGGACGAGACAGCCCTAGCTCAACTCAAGGTATCTTTCCATGGAAACTCACATGTGACCCACATTCTGGAGATCTCATTTATCAGTTTCTCAGTGAGCATCACTTTTCTAATCCAGGTTCACCCACTTCCCATATCCCATATCCTTCTCCATTCTCTCTAGATTATTTATTTTACACTTCAACTTCAATCTAAAACATGGTCCTTCACTCTTCTTCACGAGACAAGCTTATTAAATATATTGATGTAATTTATTGTTAATACGTAATAAGCCACTTACAGTAGCCTTCTCCTGTGTCAGCTTATTAAGTTGAAACATTCTTGCCCTGTGCTTCTCGGTGACTCTTGGTTGCAAAAGGCATGGATGGGAAGTTGAGAAGAGAGAATGAAGCAAAGGCCACAGTAGTATCAGAGGGCTGTGGAGGGCTGGGTGCTGTGGCAGCTTTTGTCCATACCCACTGCCTCAGTTTGTCACATCAAGGCAGCAGCTGTCTACTTGACAAGAGCTGTACCTCTTATAGCTTCCTGTAGAGCTTCTTACTTAGGTTCACCACATTCCCCCACATGCTGGAGGTGTGGGGCACACAAGAACCAAAGCAGATCCCATCCTAAGGAAAATGTCAGGCAAGGAGCAGAAATAGATCAAGAGAAAAGCCATGGGAGCTACAACAACCGGAAGTGTTGTGGGGTGGAGTCACTCAACTTCTCTGGAATTTGTAACTTGCCACAGATTGCTGGAGATGCTGAATGTGGAACTGTGAGACTTAATGTTTGCGCTACTGGATTTTGAACTTGCTATAGCTCCATTTCTTTCTATTCTCTTCTTGTAACTTTTGCAATGGAAATGTCTCTCCTGTGCCACTGAACATTAGATGTATTTGACTTTGTTTTCATTTTCACAGGGGCTTTCAGCTAAGAGGTTTCCTCAAATCTCAGAGGAGACTTTGGACTTGGACTTTTCGACTATGGTGAAACTATTAATGCTTTGGCAACTTTTAGAGATGAACTAAACACCTATTGCTAAAGGAATGTACATGAGTATCTAGACACCTGGTGGGGGGCTTGTTATAGATTAGGTCTGGATGTCCTCCCAAAGTCTCATGTAGTCATGTGCTTGATAGAATGTTAGGCTCAAAGGCACTAGGATTAAGGATGTGAGAGGTACCCACCTTTAGTAGCCTAATAAGCTAAGAGGGGCACTGAGATGCGGTTAAGTCTCTCTCTTGTTATCTTTGCTACCTTGTAAGCACCATCTTGTTTCTCCTCTGCCTGCCATCTTAGCTTCAGAACCAGATAATATTGGACTGCAACCTCTATGAAGTATAAGCCAACTAAACTCCTTCCCTTTTATCTTTTTTTTTTCCCCTTGACCCAAGGATAACTTTAATTTCTTCTTTTTTTTTTTAAATTATCTTTATTGGTACATTAAATATACACATCATGATTGCACTCCATAATGGGGATTTGTACCAGTATAAGACACAACTTAATTCTCATTTTTTCCCATAGCCCCACCCACCCTAGCACCCCCCCATATATATAAAATTTGTTTCCTTACTTTTTTGTTACAATCTCAACACCCTTTTATCTTTTGATGTCAGGCATTCAGTACAAGCAACAAGAGAAAAGTAACTAACACTTTTTTATGAACACAGTGAGTAAAGCTCACTGGTTGAATTCAGAATAAAGTATAAGTAGGATGGAGAGGAAAAATTAAATGTATGTTTTTGTAACTGTGGGTTTTTTCTTCTATTTTTAAATTTATTTTTCTCTACTTTTCTCATTTTATCATATCTAGTGTTCACGTATGATAAGGAGAATAAATATAAGTACTTTAAATAATATATTTCATGGGCAGGTATTGGTAAACCTAATGAAAACTATATATTAACAGATTCTAAACTCACAGTTTCCCTCAACCCAGAATTACACTTTCCTTTATGTCTCTTCTACAACTCCAACAAATATTTCATCAATCTTCTACCAGTCTTCCACTCCATTTAGAAAAATAGTGTCAATATAGTTTTTGATATCTTCTTTTTTTTTTTGCTCTTTTCCTTTATTTCGCAGCCTCGCCAACATTTGCCGTTTATTTCTCTTCTTTTTTTCCTGATCTGTTCACATCCTAATTCTTTTCCTCTTTCCTTCCTTGATCTCCCTACCCATAAGCAGTAATTTATCACAATCTGGGGGTCATGGAAAAAGAGTAAACTTGTTAAACAAGTTTTGATATACAGAGTTGGTGTATGGTTGTCTCTGAAGATGCTGATATGACTGGTAGTGGTACTCTCAACACAGTTATAGTGAGGGGGACTCCTATATCCCACTCTCACAAAGAGAAAGGCTAACCAAAGAAAAATATTAACAAATAAACATCAGTCATAGCAAATTTTCAAATACATTAATTTAATAGGTGTCTGAACAACGTTCCACTCAACAATAGTACAATACATATTTTTTCCAGGAGTATACATAATCTTATCCAAAAGAGACCACAGTGAATGCCTTATACTTAAGAAAGTACAGAAGAATCAAAATGAGCTCCATGATATTACTAGATAATAGCACAATGGAACTAGAAATCAATGTAAAAGAAATCACAAAATCTTTCAAACACTTGGAGATTAAATGTTACACCTTTAAATAACCAATGAGTCACTTAAAAAATCAAAGAAAAAATGAAAAAGCCCCTACAATCACATGATGAGGATGATACAACATACCACAACCTGTAGTATACAATGAAAGCAGTCCTGCCACCTAAGTTTATAGCTGTTAATACCTATAGGAGAAAAACAGAACAATCTAAAGTCAACTTAATAATGAACATCAGAGCCTTAGAAAAACAAGAATAATCAACACACAAAACTTGTATAAGGAAAACTATTGTAAACATCTGAGAGGAAATTATTATAGTTGAGACTAAAAAAATACAAAGAATCAATTAAAGAAGTAGTTCTTTGAAAAGAAAAAGAAATACCCTTAGCCAAACCAAAAGAAGAAAACAAAGATGCATATTGATGAAATTAGAAATGACAATGGCAAAAATCATGATGAACACTGCCTAATTTCTAAGGATTATAAGTGACTACTTTGAAAACTTGTACAATAATATCTTGGAGAGTCTAGGAAAAATAAATAAGATTTCTAGGAAATTCCTAGGAATTATTAAACTAAATCAATAATATATAAAACCCTGAATAGCTCAATAACAGGAAAAATAATTGAGGCAGTAAGAAAAACCCTACCAAATAAGAAAGCTCTAGGACCCAATGGAGGCACAGCTGAAATTTAAAAGAATGTCATGAGAAACTTAATGCTGATATTCCTCAAGCTCTTTCCCAAAATGAAAAGGTAAGGAACCTTGCCAAATTCATTCCCTGAAGTAATCGTTTGTCTGACTCAAAAACCTGACAAGAACTTAACATCAACAACAGCGAAAAACTAGCACCAATTCCCTTAATGAAGACAGATGCAAAAATCCTTAACAAGATACTTGGAAACAAAATACAACAAATCATTAAAAAAGATCATATATCATAATCAAGTTTGTTTCATACCTGGAATACAAGGATGATTCAATAAATGTTAGATAAATACATGTAATACATCACATTAACAGAAGGATAAAAAGAATCATATGATCATCTCTTTTGATGCAGAAAAAATTTTTGACCAAATCCAACATCCATTCATGTAAAACACCTTTACGAAAACTGGGGGAAAAGGCACCCATTTTAAAATGATAAAAAGCCATTTATGATAGAACCACTTCCAACATCATACTAAATGGGGAAAGCCTGAAAGCATTACCACTAAAATGAAGACCAAGACAGGTTGTCTACTCTTAAGCTGGAGTATCTTTCCAAAAGAGATAAAGTCATCATATTACAGCCATACATAGATACTATGTTTATTACAGCACATCTCAAAGTAGTTAAATCATTGAAGTAGCCTATTGGCCCATCACCAGATGACTATATGAACAAAGTGTAGTATGTATGTATGTATATCTATATATACAACCCCACAACAATGCAGTACTACTCAGCCATAATATGAGTCATTTAAAGGAAAATGGATGGATCTTGAGACCATAATACTAAGCAAATAAACCAGTCACAAAAGTTTAAATATCATATCTTTTTTCTAATAGTAGAGTCAAAATATTAAATATTAAAAAATAAGTCATTTTGAGGGCCAGGGATTTAGTTCAGTGGTTCCGGCACCTGCTTTGCAAGTACAAGGTCCCAAGTTCAATTCCCAGGAACCACATACAACAATACCAGGTGTGGAGACTCACACCCACCAGCAATCAGAATCACACACCACAATGCTGGGTTTGGTGGCTCACACCTGTAATCCCAACATTTGGGAGACAGAGCCAGGAAGATTGTCATGAGTTCAAGGCTGAGCTTAGGGCCACCCTGAGCTACAAAAGCAAGATCCTGTCTCAAGGAAAAAGAAAGTCATTTTGAAAAAAGCAAGGAGATAGACTCTGTAGAGATGGGATGAAGATCTGGGTTTGGGAAAAAAGATAAGGGAGAGAGCAAGGGGAATAAATTGATCAAGATGTGATATGTGTGTGTATTTATCCTAAGAATTGAAAGTAATCACTATGCATTGAAAACATTTAATAATAAAAACATATAAAAAATTATTTGAGTCCCTTGGGTTGGGATGGATCAAACCACACTTGTTCTTTATGAAATTAATCTAAGTATGGTTTTTAATTTTAATGTAAAATACTTAAAATAATATAAAAATATATATCATTCTATATATATCCTATAACACATTTGTGATATGCCATAATATACTATATTATTATGTGCTATTTAAACATGTTTTTATATTGTATATATTTTTAATTTAGTGAGTTTGTTCATCAGGGTGCTTTCAGGACTGAATTAAGTCTGTGCAACAAAGCATAGCTTCACTTCTGACATCTGGCACAGATGGACTCTCATAAGATGAATGTTAAATGAATACATTAGTCCAGAGAGCCTCATGCATCCTGACAGCAGGAATTTCAGCAGGAATTCTGTAGCCTTTTTGCTTTGTTTTTCATTCATTATTTTCTGACACAGACGAGATCATATTCTCATCCACCAATCATGCTTGCTGCTTTGAAGTCCTGGTGCTACTGAATTACCATGTCACATGGGAGTGGCCATATGTTTTTTTCTGCCTGGACTACAGTCTTGTGTTTCACTGCAGTTTGGTTTGACCGCATATTTTCTTGAGGAAGTAAAATGTGGGAATGCAAGAAAAATATGAGCAAGCATTTATTGGTGGTGTAGAAATCTTTAAGGTGCTTTTTGCTTACATTATTTTTCATACAAGCACACATTAACATATACTACATATAAGACCCAAGCAACTTGGGACATTGAGCCAAACATGGAGGGCAACTGTTCTGAAACTGTGGTAGATTCTGTGAAGGTGATGACTAAGGTGATATTCAGGTAGTATGATCCGAGGGTAGTATGACCTGGCTTCAGTCACAACTGTAACTGAAGCCAAATCTAATGTGTCTTCATGGGTCCACATAGGGAATGCAAGGAAAACTCAGCTAAGTTAATCAGATGCATTTAGTAATTGTGTATTTTTTCACCAAGTAAGTATGAAGATAGTGTTCCTGAAGAAGTCATACCATGTGTTTACCCCTCACATCTATGCCTTGCATAATATTGTCCAGTAAAACAAGAACCCTGGAAATTTAGCAGGAACATTGTAGGTCATGTGGCTGAAGTCATCCTTTTCCAGTGGTGGAATTAGCATCTTCATGTAAATAATGTCTGAGCCAGTATCACAAAAGTAGTTAACAGTAGGGACATAAGTATTACTTAAGATTAATCTATGTATCCTGTGTTTTTGCTACTGCATTCAACTATAAGGCACACCCCCGTCAGTTCTCACCAAAAGGCTATGACATTAGACAAACTACCTGTGCATACTCTATTGGGTCAAAGATTAACATTAAATTTAAACATAGGTTAAAAGTTATATCAAAAAATGGAAAGACATACCTTGCTCCTGGGTAGGAAGAACCAATATTGTCAAAATGGCTATACTCCCAAAACTACTCTACACATTCAACGCAATCC
>PVIR01023162.1:0-27363 GCA_004026965.1 Petromus typicus | reverse complement strand
ACAGCAATCCTCCTGCCTCTGCCTCCCGAGTGCTGGGATTACAGGCGTGAGCCACCACGCCCGGCACTGGTATGTGGTATTGGTTGGCGCTGGGGTGAGTCTCCACACCCAGTATTGTTATGTGGTTACCAGGGATTGAACCCGGGTCCTTGCGCTTGCAAGACAGGCGCCGGAACCACTGAGCTATATCCCCGGCCCCACTCTATGGTCTTTCTTCTAGTCCTCCCTGCACTCAAGCTCCCTCTCATATACAGTACCTTCCATAGGAGGGCAAGGTACCTTGCAACTGTTACCTTCATTCTTATCTCTTCTTACGAAGTACTTTGTAGCATGCCACAGAAGTGGCCAATACATCCTAAAGTAAGCAATTAAAAACAATAAATTCCTTTTCATCTTTAAAAAAATATTTTACTCACTGTTTTTGAAACAGATCTCCATTTATGTAATTCTAGCTGGTCTTGAGCTTATTCTGTAGAAAGGCTGATCTCTCTTTATTTACTTATGGTATTGGGAATCGAACATACAACCTGTACTACAAGGCAGGTGGAGCTGCCACTGAGCTAAATCTTTGGCCTATTTCTTTTTATCTTATCCACATTTTTAGTTGTTTTTGTAAACTTCTAGGCACCAACTCAATACCACCTTCAGGATTCAAAACTTTTTCTTTTTTTTGAGACAGGGTCTCGCTTTGTAGTTCAGGCTGGCCCTAGCTCAGCCTCTAACTCACATCCCAGCAATCCTCCTGCCTCTGCCTCCCAAATGCTGGGATTACAGGTGTGAGCCACCACACCTGGCACTGTGCTATGTGGTACTGGTTGCTGCTGGGCATCAGTCTCCCCGCCCAGTATTGTATGTGGTTACTGAGGATCGAACCTGGGTCCTTGTGCTTGCAAGACAGGCGCCGGAACCACTGAGCTAACTCCCTGGCCCAGGATTCAAAACTTTATACTAAATCTCTTCTCTTCAGTATTAAAGACAAAAGAATAGAGGATGTTTTTTATCTTTTATTCATTCTAACCTTTGACAGTTCTTATACTCTCTGTTCTCTGAATAATTGGGGAACAGCCTGAGCAACAGCCTTCATAATGCTAACTTCCCAAAACAAAAGGTGGCAGGGGTGTGATATTTATTCTAGTTATATAACCATACCTAACATAAAACAAAGGGCTTTGACTCAATGATTTAACCTAACTACAAATAATTACACTTTTCTACATGTGAAGTGTTTTATATATTTTTTTTTCTTTTTTAAATAGACTTGTTATACTGTAGTCTGGCCTTGAACTATGTAGCCCAAACTGGCCTGGAACTAGCAGCAAATCTCCCAAGTGCTAAGATTACAAGTATGTGCTAACACGCCTGTTCTCAATGCTTATATATTTCCATTAGAAAATTTCCAAGCATTCTATATTTACTTTTGGTGTGAGGACTGAACTAAGGGCCTTGCACATCCTATGCATGTGGTCTTCAGTATTTTTTAAGAGGAATTTAGACATTAATTTCCAACTTCTGATTTTAAAAATTCGATTTAAAAAACTGGAGTGAGACACAAATGATGGGGCATGCATGTAATCCCAGGAGGATTTTTGAAGTTCAAAGCAAGCATAAACAACATAGTGAGACTCTGTCTCAAAAACACAAACAAGGGCCGGAATTTAGCTCAGTGGTTCCGGTGCCTGTCTTGCAAGCCCAAGGACCGGGGTTCAATCCCCGGTAACCACATACAATACTGGGCTTGGAGACTCATGCCCAGCAGCAATCAGTACCACATACTACAGTGCCGGGGCGTGCTGGCTCACGCCTGTAATCCCAGCACTTGGGAGGCAGAGGCAGGAGGATTGCTGTGATGTGAGTTGGAGGCTGAGCTCAGGGCCAGCCTGAACTACAAAGCGAGACCCTGTCTCAAAAAAACCCTACAAAAAAAAAAAAAAAGTAATAAATGAATCAGTATGCTTTAAAATAATTAAACACACGGGCTGGGGATTTAGCTCAGTGTTCCAACACCTGTCTTGCAGGCCAGCCTGAAACACAAAGCGAGACCCTGTCTAAAAAAAAAAAAAATTAAATACATGACACAGTGTATCTGGAAATTGTTAGGTCTGTAGTATTTATTTACTTTTGTTTGGCCCTGAAGGGGGAGGTCTGTATTTTGTTTAATGGTATGAGAATTAGTCAGGGCAATATGGATTCCACAACACCACCTATGTGCGACAGTGAGTCATGTTACCTTCATAAGTTTTGCTATCAATAAATTGGACATAAAGCATCTATCTCCGCAGGTTGTTTTAAGAATGAGGCAAAGAACACAGCTTTCAGCACAGTGCCTCACCCAAGGTAAGCCTTGAACCAACAAGCTATTGATAACCTGGAGGAAGTTGGGATTCTCAGTATGTCACTTAACATAAACCACTTGAATGTTTAAAAGGGACTCAAAAATCCTATGAAAGCAGTAGATTTAGAGTAAAATTAAGTTTACACAATTAAACCTTTCTTTGAATATGATTACTTCTCTATGTGCCTTCCCATTAAATGAACTGAGAAATTTTATGCACAAATGAATATATATTACTTTTATTAGCAGTGTTGTGGTTTTGTGACTGAAGGGTATGGCCTGAGTTTTGAAGAGGACCTTGTCTCTTGACAGGCTTAATAAATCTACAATCCCATTTTTAAATGACATTTGCTCCCCTCCAAAAAGGGGTTGGAAAGTAGTGGAATTGAATGCTTCCAAACTTTTCATTAGTGAAGAATGTGTTCAAAAACGTATGTAGATGCTATGCATACACGTGGTATTTTCTCATCACATTTCGGTATTCCCAACCGGATCATCAGTTACTGGCATTTGTAGACAATGGGTGGAAAAGATGGCTTCAGTCGATTTGAGTTACTCCAGTTTTCTCCATCATCTTCTACTCTGCAACCCCATCTCAGTCTTTCCTCGCCTTATTAACATGGCACCCTTCCTACCCCCAGCCCCCTTCCCTCACCCTTCCCAGGGTCTCCCCTCTATGTCTTCTCCACCCCAACCCGTTCCCACCCTTCTAGTTAGGGAAAGACACAAACACTTCTACTTCTTCTCTAGCCCACTTTCTGGAATTCCTCCATCCACATTACCTCTTTCCTCCAATCCCCTCCCAACTACCCCTAGACTTCTGCTAGAACGATTTACCAATATTTAGCCCCTACACCTACCTCCCAAGAACCTATTCCCGTGCTTCTTATTCTTTAAATCTCTTCCCTTCCTCTCCCCACCATAATGGTGTTCCAAATCATCCCCCCCAGACTCCTTTTCTTAAAGGGCCTTTCTTCTATCGCCCTCAGAATCCAAATTGTCCCCAGTCCCCAAGTACTTCCCTCCTTCTCCACCCCACTCATCTCTAGGCTTTACTCCACCCACAGAAGCAGCTGTGATCACTCTCCACCCTCCAAGTTATCTTTCCTAGCAGCAATACGCCCCCCACTATCCGTCATTTAAAATAAAATGTCCCCTACAACGAACCTCGCAGTCCTATCATCCCCCACCCCCAACCCACGAGGTCCTCTTTCAGCTATTCCCGCTACTTTCTGGGCGCCAGTACCACTCCACTCCCTCAAGCCTCGCAGGCTGAGTTCCCTCCCAAACCGGGGAAGAACCCCTTCCCGCACATACCTCGAGATTCCGGCCCGCGCCGCCCCTCCTCCGTCCTCTGCCCGCGCTCAGGCACCCTGTCCTCCCTTCTCAAGCTCCGCTCGCTCGCCCCCTTCCTTCCCTCTGCCTCCCGCGCCCACACTGCTCCCTCCTCCCACGTTCCTCCGCCTTCCCAATCTGAGGAGCCCTGCGAGGTCGCCCCCACCTGAGCCGCCCTCTCTGCTCCCCTCCCCCTACTCGGCCGCCCCTCCCCCGCCCCGCCGCTCCCCGCCCCTCGGCTCGCCATTCTTCCCTGTAGTCGCGCGCCCCGCCCGGCCCCAACTCCTTAGCTCCCCGCTCCCTCCCCGACTCAGGCCTCGCTCCCCGCGGTCTCCCGTGTACCCCACCCGCGGCCTGACCTGCAATGGCGGCCGCCGAGCGCGGCGCCGCGCGGCCAACGGGCGACAACCGAACCTCCCGCCGCCGTCGCCGCCGCCGCGAGCACTGCCTGCGCACTTCCGGCCTCGCGTCACGAGCACTTCCGGGGCAGAGCTGGCGAGAGCGCGCGCGTGCACGTGGGGCCGGGCTGGAGAAGACGAGCTCCGGGGCAGACCGGTGCGGCGCCTCAGGTGAGTTGGGGAATGGGCTTGGGAAACAAGCGTGGGAGCCGAGGGCGAAGAGGTGCTGCCAGCTCGGGATCGGCGCCCGGCGGAGCTTGCCTGTTCCCCTCTCCCGAGCCGAGCGGATGCTGCTCTGCGAACCTTGGGAAAGGGAAGCGGTGAGGAAGACCCGGCGTGGGATATTCAGAGGCTCTCCTGACCGACCAGAATGTACCTCCTCTGACCTTGGGTTCTTAGCTTTGAAGGTAAACCAGTGAGAGAGGATCCAGACTCCCGTCGCTTCCTGCCCTTGAGCCCTGGCTTTGCCTTGTCCTCATCAGCCTCACGTTGCTACCAGTGATGTGCGAACTTAGCATTCTTTTTAGTTGGGAAGAGATACTTGCTGAACTGAAAATTTCTACACCTAGCCTCCCCAATAAGTTAGGATTCTAGACCTATGGAACAGGGGGCCTCTTTGGGGAGTTTTTTTCCAAAGTATCTTTTTAAAACCAACCTGAGCTTCTAGAGATTGATGACTTATTGTATGAGACACAAAAACATCGTCAATTAGGAATGAATTTCAGTAGGATATAGCTGAAATTCTCCATGTAGGACAGTAATAATAAACAATATATGTGACATCTCAGATAATAATAACAATAACATACGTCTTCTTTCCCTCTAGGAATGGGTGAATTTAAAGTCCATCGAGTACGGTTCTTTAATTATGTCCCATCAGGGATCCGCTGTGTGGCTTACCATAACCAGTCAAATAGATTGGCTGTTTCACGAACAGATGGCACGGTGGAAATTTATAACTTGTCAGCAAACTACTTTCAAGAAAAAGTAAGTCATTTGGAAACTTGATTATACAGTTCTGATGTTAATATTTTGCTCAGTTTTATAACTTGTTTGTCTTACAAAACGATCAAATGATTCCCTATCCTTTGTGGGACTGTTTAGAACTATGTAAGATGTCTTGTCAGACTGATGAGAGAATTTTGACCTGTATGATACTAGTTAGAAAGATCCCACCTAGGAATTTCGGTGTCTTACTCCTTGTCATTTGGAAGCTGAGGTTTGCTGATCTTTTGGCCACAAGAAGAGAAATTGTTGAGAACATTACAACTTTGTAAGGCACTATTTCCTGCTAGGTGTGTGAGAATCCTTTCATGTCAATTCAGAAAAGTTGAAACATTTTCATCAGAAATTCTTTGGTGATGAGATGGTGGAGGGTGGATTCTTTTTGTTTTTTTGTTTTGGGCTTTTTTGTTTGTCTGCTTGTTTTGGTTTTTGGCTTATAGTTCAGTCTGGCCCTGAGCTTAGCCTCAAACTCACAGCAATCCTCCTGCCTCTGCCTCACAAGTGCTGGGATTACAGGCATAAGCTACCACACTGTGGAATGTGGTGCTAATTGCTAGTGGGCGTGAGTCTCCATGCCCAGTATTGTATGTGGTTATGAACCACTGATCTAAATCCCTGGCCCAGAGGGTGGATTCTTAAATTCATTTGTCTGAGAGAATATAGATTTAGATGCCTATATTTGGGAGTAAAGGAGATTTTTAAATTAGGCAAGACATCCTTTGGATGTACAGAGAGATCTGGTAGGCAGGCAGCACTTACGTTTCCAGTTGAATGAATGGCAAATGCTAGGCATTAAGACAAATGTCAGAGCCACTGGAGGACCAGTGGGGGAAAGATCAGTATACAGTTTCTGACCAACACGATGAAGCAGACCAGTGTAGCTTAGTAGAAATGAACCTTACTCTGAGAAAGTGGTTTAGCAAACCTAGAAAAGGAGGACTTTTTGGGCTAATGCCTGAAGAACTAGTAGAGGCATAAAACTCTCAAGTCATTCCCCACATCAAATGGGTCAGTAAGTTTTTGTGGTATGAAAAAGCATGTTTGGGTACATGCTTGTTACATCTTATAATCTTTCCGTTTTATTATTTGTAAGAGTTATAATTATATTTTGTGTATTTAATATCTTTTTTTCCTCACTAAACTTCAGATTTGTGAGAGCAGGAGCCATGTCAGTGATGTTCAGGATTGTGTTAGTTCCACCACTTAGCAAATGGCTAGTACGAAGCTCTTGCTGAGTTAACAATTGTTGAATAAATCAACCTTTCATTATCCAGTCTTTCTTATTTTCTTTTCTGTCACCTTAAACTATTAACTTAGTCTAGTCTTCTGCTTTCTCCACATTCCCTTCATTATTAGTTAAATTGCTTACTCTGGTTAATCACTCTCAGAGCAAGACAATAAAAAGAAGAGAAGAATGGAGGCCAAGAGTATGAAAACCTAGTTTTCTTCATCACTTTGGCTCTTTGGCCAGGCCACATCACCAGTATGTATTTAGGCCTTTTCAAGTTCAAGTAAGAAAATCACACCTGGTTAGTCCTCTTTGGATCAAGCAGGTATAAGATTAGAATGCCTTATTAGGTTTGAAAACTTTTTGAATGCTCAGAAAGCTCTTAGAAATATGAGACTTGAACACACAGCTCAAATGTGTTCCATTATTTTATTTTATAAACAACTCTTTACAGGTAAAATTGGCATAGTGAAGTACTATGTACACATTGTATTTTAAATACAGTACTGCATCTCTTAATAGTGATGATACTCTTAATAGTTTTGAGAACTGCATGATTTGCAATTTGGTTACTATAGAATATATATCCTGATGGTGTAGCCTTACACCTAGGTTACATAATTGTGCAGCATATTACCATGTTAAATGTGGAGGCAAGGATTTGTGTATCCAAATAGTGTGAAAGATAAAAATGATAACTTGCCTAGAGCATTTACTGTGAGTGGAGCTTGCAGGATTGGATGTTGCTCTGAGTGAGACAGTGAGTGAGTTGGAGTGAATGTGAAGGCCCAAGACATGATCACACTACTATAGACTTACTTTATTTATTTTTGATACTGGGAATCGAACTAGGAGCCTTATGCTTACCAGGCAGGCAACGTATCACTGAGCTACATCCCTGCATCCCTGGCCTGCTACTATAGACTATTAAAACCATGCAATTAAGCTACATGGGATTGATTGATTGATGGAGACAAGTTTTCTCTCTGTAATTCAAGCTGTCCTTGAACTCACTCTGTAGTGCAAGCTGCCCTTGGACTCACAGTAATCCTCCTGCCTCAGGCTCTTGTGTACTGGTATTATAAGCATGTACCACCATGCCCAACTCACACAATTTATTTTTTAGTTTACTATAACTTGTTTATAAACATATATATATAGTCTTGCTTTGTAGTTCAACCTGGTCCTTAGCTTATTGTGTAGCCTAGGCCAGCCTTGAACTCACAGCAATCTTCCTGCCTCTGCCTCCTGCCTCCAGAGTGCTGGGATTACAGGTATGAGTCGCCATGCCTGGCACTGTGGTGTGAGGTTACTAGGGATCAAACTTGGTACCTTGCTCCTGGTAGGCACTGGAACCACTGAGCTAAGTCTCCGGCCCTAAACTTATAATATTTTGACTTTTATTCTTCTTTTTTTTTTTTTTTTTTTTGAGACAGGGTCTTGCTTTGTAGTTCAGGCTGGCCCTAACCTCAGCCTCAAACTCACATCACAGCAATCCTCCTGCTTCTGCCTCCCGAGTGCTGGGATTACAGGCATGAGCCACCATGCCCGGCACTATGGAATGTGGTACGGATTGCTGCTGGGTGTGAGTCTCCACACCCAGTATTGTATGTGGTTACTGGTGATCGAACCCAGGTCCTTGCCCTTGCAAGACAGGTACGGGAACCACTGAGCTAAATCCCCGGCCCATATTCTTCTTATAACTTAGTTTAAAACACACATTATACATGTCTAGACTTTTTTCTTCCCTTTTTATTGTTAATATATATTTGTAGTACATAATAAACACATTTATTGTAGGGACTTGGTACATATACATAGTGCATCTAGATCTTTTTTACTTCCTTTTTTTCTTCTCACTCTCCAGTTTCCCTCATCCCCAAGCTCTTTCCCATCTCTACTGTCTGTTTCCCTATTTCTTATCTATTGATTCTTTATGTCCTTATGCTTTTTAAATTTTTAAAATATAAACATTTCATGTTGAAAACTGAGACGCCCATAGTGTAGCATATTTATAACTGCCTAATTAAATAATAATATAAAACCCTCCAAAATGTATAGCCATGGGGCCAGGATTTAGCTCAGTGGTTCTGGTGCCTGCCTTGCAAGCTCAAGGACTCAGATTTAGTCCCTGGCAACCACATACAATGATGTTGGGCATGGTGGCTCACACCTATAATCCCAGCACTCAGGAAGCAGAAGCAGGAGGATTGCTGTGATGTGAGTTTGAGGCTGAGGTTAGGGCCAGCCTGAACTACGAAGCAAGACTCTGTCTCAAAAAATTAAAGTGTGTGTGTGTGTGTGTGTGTGTGTGTGTGTGTGTGTGTGTGTACACATACATATGTATACATGTATAATATATACGTGTATATATACACATATATGTATATATAGCTGTTTGTATATGTACACAAATAGATGTATTTATATGGTATATATGTATAGTGAAAACACCCAATCAAGATAACTATCAATTTTAGAAAACAGGATTGTCAAATATAATTGGATACAGCAAACCAAATTTGAATATACTTCATTCTGCTAAAAGGGTTTTACTGTTAACTCTAGTTTAAAAAATAGAAACAAAGACCAGAACCAACTGTACAGCAACCAACTGTACAGCAACCAACTGTAGTAAACTACAGTAATATTAAGTAAAATTTGAACCTCTAAAATGTGAAAATATCAGGCTGAGGATGTAGCTCAGTGGAACCACGCCCCTACCTGGCAGACACAAGGTCTTGAATTTGATCCCTGATACCACCAAAAAAAAAAAAAAAAAAACACGAAGAAAAAGATGTCAGCATAATCTTGTAAGAGCCCAAAACTCCACAATAGTTGTTCGTAGAGAAATAATTTTTACCAAATTATGTACCTGTCATTGATCAGTGCTGATGGCTATGAATTCATGCCAGGTTAAGAACTTCTACTATTTGTGTAGTTTTTCCCAGGTCATGCATCTCGTTCTACAGAAGCTCTGTGTTGGGCAGAAGGACAGCGACTCTTCAGTGCTGGACTCAATGGAGAAATTCTTGAGTATGATTTACAGGCATTAAACATCAAATATGCTATGGATGCCTTTGGTGGACCCATTTGGAGTATGATTGCCAGCCCCAGTGGCTCTCAACTTTTGGTCAGTAGGCAGCTATTGGTAATTCATACTGATTTTTCTGGTGCCTATTTTCTCCCATGTTTATAAGAAGAGTAAAATTTTATTATGGCATGTGACAACTCCAGTCTTTAGATCTCAATAACTCCAACTATTAAATTAAGTGTTGATTTTTTTTGTTTGTTTTTTGAGACAGGCTCTTACTGTCTAGTTCAGACAGGCCTTGAACTTGCTGTGTAGTCCAGGCTGGCCTCAAACTTAGTGATTCTCATGCCCTACCTTGCCAAGTGTAATTGCATCAGCACCCATGATATATAGCTGGAATTTGATATTATAGAAGATTATTCCTTGTCTGTTTGCTTGCTTTTGCTGCTAGCTTAGACTGTTTATGAAGTAAGAATTAGTTAGTTAATTCAGTTACTCATTTTCCAAACAGTTCTTTGGAACTGGGACATGTACAGACTTTTTGTTTTGGTATGCTTTGTGTTTTATGATAAATTTTGTTTCAGAAATACAGTGTAATAAATCCTTCTGTAGATTCACCATGTACAAATGCATATTAAGACCTGAAAGGTTCTTCAGGAACTTAACCTGTGCATGTGTGTTTAAATAGTTTCTCCCCAATTTTTTTTTTTTTTTTTAAACGGAACAGACTCCAGCCCCATGATTGTCCCATTGGAAAAAATGCTTTCAGAGATTCAGCTTTTCTGTGATGAGTCTGGGTTTTTTGTTTTTCTTTTTTTACACAAATTTGCATGAATCTTAAAATGGCTCCATTTAGGTTAAAAGGTTAATAGGTCTCTTATTTAGGCCATGTGTTTCTGTTAGAGCTATTCCATGAAATCCTACATCTGGGCCATGCAGGGATTGGACCACTGATTAGGAATCTTAATATCAGCCTACTTTTTGGCTAGGATATGAAGACTGCCAGGGATACAATATACAAAAGTCTACAATATGCATATACATATGCATATATATATACACACATGTATTTTATATATGTATATTTTATATTATGTGTATGTCCTATAAAATGTTTGTTTCTTTTCTACCTCATTTTCCCTTATAGGTTGGCTGTGAAGATGGATCTATAAAACTGTTTCAAATCACTCCTGACAAAATCCAGTTTGAAAGAAATTTCGATCGGCAGAAAAGTAAGAGTCATTTTTGATGGGGCAGTGAATAACTTCCATTTTATAGGTAGTTTATCACTGATGGAAATGTCATTAGCATATGACTATGCATATTTTGAGACATTTATATAAGAAATTCTCTCATCAAATTGTAGTACAATTACTGGGGCCCCAAATATGTCTTTTAACTTTTGTTAGGTTACTACTAGATTACCCACAAAAAGTTACATGTTTTTATACTCCCATTTTCCACTTAAAATTAGGATCAAATATTTCCTTGTGCATCCCAGAGCAGTTTCTCATGTTATAAAGCAGTCCTTCACTGGGGTGTGGTGGATGAAAAGAACTAAGTAGGAAATAGTCCTGTAGGTAGTTGTGATTATCTTTTTTGTATATTTATGTGTATGCCATTTTCTTTTTGTTGTGCAAATCCCAAGGTCGCATCCTGAGTCTCAGCTGGCAACCCTCTGGTACCCACATTGCAGCAGGCTCCATAGACTACATTAGTGTGTTTGATGTCAAATCAGGTGATTGTTTTTCTCAATTCATTCAGGGTTGTCAGATGGGTTCCAAAAGCTTCACTCCTTGGCCGGGGAGTTAGCTCAGTGGTTCTGGTCGCCTGTCTGGCAAACACAAGGGCCCAGGTTCGATTCCCTGGTACCCACATACAATACTGGGCATGAAGACTCATGCCCAGCAGCAATCAGTACCACATACCATAGTGCCGGGCGTGGTGGCTCACACCTGTAATCCCAGCACTCGGGAGGCAGAGGCAGGAGGATTGCTGTGATGTGAGTTTGAGGCTGAGCTCAGGGCCAGCCTGAACCACAAAGCGAGACCCTGTCTCAAAAAAAAAAGAAAACCTACTGCTATATCCTTTTTAAAAAACAGAACATAAATCTATAGTATAGATTTATGAGTATAGTATAATTAATGAGATCTGAGGTTCAAAAGTTAGAAAAACATGGATTTTTTTCTGGGTTTTGCCTGGAAAATTGGCTAATAGTATTCTCTGGTCATAAAGCTGACCTTGACTTGTTATATGGACATATCTGTATTTCTGTCTAAGATATGAAGGCAAAGTAGGACAGATACATTTTTCTTTTTCCTTTTTGTTCAGTGCTTAATGTTTTTAAAATATGTCATCAGATATACATGCTTATAAAGAATTCCTTGAAGTTTATTACACAAAAGAAAGTGTCCACCTGTATCCCTTCTCCCATTCCTCAAAGACAATCACTGCAATTCTTACCTGGTTCTTTTGTTATTTGTCTCTTTGCTGTACATAGCATACTCATCATGTTGTCTTTCAATTTTTCGGTTTTAATACCATTATTTTCTAACTTCTACAGCTGAGCCCTCTCCTCTTTATCTTCTGCTAGAGGTCCCTCCACACTCTTCTGATCTTTCTTATATGCTTATGTTGTAACTTTGTTCAATCAGTGTTACCACTATTATGACTGTATAGAATACTACTCTTAACACAGTAAATTACAATTACTATATACTTTCTGTTTAATAGCAAACCCCATTTATTCTCACATTCTTTGACTTGTGTAAAATTAGCATAGAACATGTCATCTTTCTTTTCCCTGCTGCTTTTTTGTTCTTGAATTCAGTCTCTCAGACTTTCTTGACTTGTTCTGATCTAGCTTAGCAGTTCTGAGCTTGCCAATTGCTGCGAAGTCTGGAACTCTATTTGTCAAACTGTTGTCTGGAGGTTCCCTGTTGGGTAGGATTCTGTGGCAGTGTTAGCAAGTTTAATATCATTCTGAAACCTGATCCGTTGTACATACGGAGACCTGAGTTTTCTGGGAACTTTTGAAATGTTCTTCCCCCCTTTATTTGCAATGTTGGTGATCAAACCCAAGGCCTGATACATATTATGCAAGTTCTCTTATCACTGAGCTTCATCCCAGCCATTTATCCTTATCGTCTTGAAGTTTAATAATTGTTTTTCTTGTTGTGTTCATTTATTTTTTCGGTGTATAAATCCAATCTACTGGCCTCCTAGGAAAGTTACTTTAATCCAAACTTCATGTCCTTCAGTTCTAGGAGAAATTTTTTCATCTTTTGCAATACTGGAAATTGAGCCTAGGACCTTCCCACAGAGGTACACTCCTATGTCCTTTTTCATTTATTAATTTTGAGATTGAGTTTCATGGGCTTGAACTTAGGATCTTCTTGCCTCAGCCCCACAGAGCTCTGTAATTATACATGTGCAGCACCACTGCAACTGGTTTCTGGGAACTTTTGATAATTATTTCGTAAATTTGTATCTCTCCATTTAATTTTTTTCTGAATTTTATTACTGTATTTGGATGTTGCTTCTTTTTTCATTCTTAAGTTTTTAACTTTTCCTAAGCTTTATTATAAGTTTATCATTATTATATTTTAATCTCTTAAGTGAAGTTTTCATTTTCCATTTTCAGAGGAGTCTTGTACAACTCAGTGTCTTATGCATGCTCAGCATTCTCTGACTGAGCTGCATCCCCATCCTTGAGTGTTCTTTTTTTTGTTATTTCTTTTGCAGTACTGGGAATTGAACACAGGGTCTTTGCACTGAGTTACATTCCCAGCCCCTTTTTTCAGTTATAAATTTAGAGACAGCGCTTCACTATGTTGTCCAGGATAGCTTCAAACTGGTGATCCTCCTAGCTCCAGTCTACAGAGTGTGAGGATGGCATGTACCACTGTGTCCTGCTGAATATTATTTCTTACGGCATTCTTTTTTCATTTTGTTATATACAATCTCTTTCCAAGGATATTCTTATTTGGCAGGTGTTCTTTATCTTGCCAGTTTTTTTTTTCTGCTGCTCATTTATTTGTTATTTCTGTGGGTCTGTTTTGTCTGTACTGTTCACATTAGAGGCTTTCCTTGTATATCTGGGTGAGTTCTCGTCACTATCAGTGGAGCATGTGGGAAGTGTGGGCTTCACTAAAGAATGATCTGGCTGGACAGTTTGGCAACTTTTGTAATCTTTAGATACTTTTCTCTTAGGCCATTCACATCCCCAGATGTTTTGCTGATGGTGCTGAAGATCAACTGAGGGCAATGTGAAGGCTTAACACACTGTACCACTGAGCTCCCACAACTTTCCAGATAAGATTTTCTTTCTCCTGCCTGCTGTCAGTGTTCTGTGGAGAAGAAACTGGTGTTCTCAATATTCAGTTAGAAATTTTCATTTAGCCCTGTTTTCCAAGCGTTCCTCCTTTTCTGTGCCAGTAACCCTTTAGAGAGTAGGTGTTCAATCTTCTGTTCAGATGGAGTTTGGGAAGTTGCTTGGATACTCTTTTTGAGTTCCCCATTAACCTGAATTTGGTGGCTTCTTGGCTTCCTGGCCGACTTGGGTCTTATCTTTAGAGCTGTTCTAAATCAGTCACCTTTCTCCTATTTGCTTTTCAATTCTTGGAATTTTGTCCCTGTTACCTCTCTTTTTCCCCTACATTGAAAATTGCAGAATATAATGTATATGTGCAGCAGGTCAGCTATAAATGAATGTCCCCATCTTTTCTTTTCTTTTTTGAGATAGGGTCTTGCTTTGTAGTTCAGATTGGCCCTGAGTTCAGCCTCAAACTCGCAGCAGTCCTCCTGCCTGTGTCTCCAAGTGCTGGAATTACAGGCGTGAGTCACCACGCTGGGCACTGTGGTATGTGGTACTGATTGCTGGTGGGTGTGAGCATTGTTGTATGTGGAAACTAAGGATCAATCTGGGGCCTTGTGGCTGCAAGGCAGGCACTGGAACCACTGAGCTAAATCTCCAGCTCCTCCACCTGTCTTTTCATTTCATCCTCCCAAAAGGGACCTTATTCTTGCTCTTGCCCTTTTTCTCCCTAACCTTCCTTTCTGTCTTCTCAAGTAACAATTTTGGGCTTTTGAAACTGGGTTCACCACAGCTATTTACTGACTGTCTGTATTTGAGCAACTAATTGAATCATATCACACCTACCACAAGTACTTTTTTTTTGTAAATTTTTTTTGTAAACTAAAGGAGAAACAGATTCCATCCACATGTGTTTTTCTCATTTTTCAGGTAGTGCTACTCATAAGATGATCGTAGATAGGCAATACATGGGTGTGTCGAAGCGGAAGTGTATTGTGTGGGGTGTGGCCTTCTTATCTGATGGCACTGTTATAAGCGTGGATTCTGCTGGGAAAGTGCAGTTCTGGGATTCAGCTACTGGGACACTAATCAAGAGCCATCTCATCGCAAATGCTGATGTACAGTCCATTGCTGTTGCTGATGTAAGTATGTTATACTGCCTTTGAGTGGGTGATATACCACCTAGGTGGTAAGTCATTGACACCTGACAATGTACACATTGTTTGCTGATCCATATGATGTATAGGAAAAGATAAGGACCCACATCACTTCTGTAGACCTTCTGTAAAAGCTTGGGTAGTGCAAAGGTTTTCTTCAGGCCCTCTCCTTAATCCAGTCTGCATGTTAATGAAGCAAAAGCAGCTAAAAAGAATCTTGAGAAGTACTATTTCCACTCTGTATGCTTCATTCTGTTTCCTATTTAAAGCCAGTAGCAGAAGTCCAGATTTGTGTTGAAGAAGTATGCCTCTTTCCTACTGGGAACATGAATTGTAATTTAGAAGCTTGTGGGGCATTTAGCAGTGAGGCAGAGAAGGTGGCTTTGACATTTCTTTGCCAGATTCTGTATCTTTTACCCAGTTACTATGAATGCTCTGTGCTATCCTATGTATGGGCATTCAGTTTCCCTCATTCATGCCTCTTTTTTTTTGAGACAGGGTCTCGCTTTATAGTTCAGGCTGGCCCTGAGCTCAGCCTCAGACTCACATCACAGCAATCCTCCTGCCTCTGCCTCCCGAGTGCTGGGATTACAGGCATGAGCCACCATGCCCAGCACTGTGGTATGTGGTACTGATTGCTGCTGGGCGTGAGTCTCCACACCCAGTATTGTATGTGGTTAACTGGGGATCGAACCCAGGTCCTTGTGCTTGCAAGACAGGTGCCGGAACCACTGAGCTAAACCCCTGGCCTGCCTTTTTATTTTTAACCCATAAAATATTCCTGTCCTGTTTTGATTTTTCTATGAAGACAATTTGGTATATCTTAAAGCTCTATAAAACCCTGAGAAATTACATATGAACTATAGTAGTGATATAAGTTGAGAAGAATGGGAAAAAGTAAATCCAAAAATAATTAAGTTTAAAGTATAACTACTTAGCTCTGAGTCTGGTAACACACAACTGTAGTCCCACTAGTCTGGGAGGCTGAGGTAGAAGGATCACAAATTCAGGCTCAGCTTGGGCAATTTAGTGACTTAGGAGACGCTGTCACAAAAAGTCTGGAGATACTCAGTGTGAAGGCCCTAAACTCAATCCCCAGCAGCACTACCACAAAAAAAAAATATACAGATTTCAAAGAACAAGGAAGATAATTTATTTACTGTTACCAAACAGTTTCTGGAACATAGTATTAAGGGAAAAAAAATAGAACTATATTGTGGTGAACAGACACAGTACATAGTAGTTTATTATAAGAAAAGGAGGAGAAAATTGGTACAGTAGTACCCACCTGTAATCTCAGCCACCCAGGAGGAGGATCACAAGTTTGAGGCCAGCCAGGACAGATTAGCAAGACCTTATCTCAAAGTGAAAAAAATTAAAAGGACTGGGCATATAGCTCAGTATTTCTTGAGTTTGATTCCCAGTGCTGCCAGAAATAAACTGTTAAAAGGAAGAAGAACTTTGCTAGTATGTACATAGAAGTCTGAAAAGACACAAAAGAAATGATAATGATAACTTTTTTTTTTTTTTTTTTTGAGACAGGGTCTCGCTTTGTAGTTCAGGCTGGCCCTGAGCTCAGCCTCAAACTCACATCACAGCAATCCTGCTGCCTCTGCCTCCCAAGTGCTGGGATTACAGGCATGAGCCACTACGCCCGGCACTGTGGTATGTGGTACTGATTGCTGATGGGTGTGAGTCTCCACGCCCAGTGTTGTAGTATTGTATGTGGTTACCAGGATCGAACCCAGTCCCTGCATTCGCAAGACAGGCACCTGAACCACTGAGCTAAATTCCTGGCCCGATGATAGCTTCTAAAAAAGAATTTGGGGGCAAGGAAGACAGGCTTAATTCACAGCAGAAGATAGGTGGGTAGGTAGTTTATTTCACACCCGATTAGATAGATAGACAAACAGACAGATAAACAGATTATAATTTGCTTACATTATTATATTGAATCTTAGCTTTGATCATGAGACATGTCACTATTTTATCACTCCAGGAAACAAAAAAACATCTAGTTAAACTAGGCAATGCCTATTGCGAGGAAGTTACTGGGAATTGAACCTAGGGCCTTTGGATTAAGCTATGTGCTGTCCATATATATATATATAAATTTTTTTTTAATTGATTGATTGATCTATCTCAGTAGTAGAGATTGAACTCAGGACCTTGTACTTACCAGGCAGATTCTACACACCACTGAGCTACATACCCAGCCCTTATGTTTTCCTTGAAGACAAAGTCTCACCTCATGGCCTGGCCTGGGTTTGAATTTGTGAACTTCCTGCATCACCCCTAGGATGCTAGGATTATGGGCATGTGCCACTATGCTCTGGTGACATGGTGCTTTCTTTTTCTTTTCTTTTTTTTTTTTTTTTTCCTCTTCTTTTGAGACAAGGTCTCAGTTTATAGTTCAAGCTGCCTCTGAGCTCACCATGTAGCCTAGGCGAGCCTTGAACTCGGCAGTCCTCCTGCCTTTGCCTCCCCAGTGCTGGAATTAATAAGCATGAGCCACCACACCTGGCATTGTGGCATATGATTGCTGATAGGTGTGAGTCACCACTCCTGGCATTGTTGTAGGTGGTTACTGGGGATGAACTTGGACTTTGCACTTGGAAGGCAGGCACCAGAACCACTGAGCTAAATCCCAGGCCCTACATGGTGCTTTTTAAAATGTAAATGTAATGTAAACTGACAATTTCTAAAAATAGTTTGCTTTTGTTTACTGAAAGAGCTCCATAAGGCTTAAATTTTGTCATTACTCTTCTGTGTATGTGAAAAGGAAAATAAAAGTGAAGTAAATTAAGGTCCTTGAAACCTTCATATTTAATCAGACCCTGTCACTTTCTGACCTTATCCACACGCCTCTACTCTGTCCCCATAGAGAGCACCACCCAAAAAGTTTTAGAACCGGAAACATTTTGGATTTTTGGATTAGGAATGTTTGACTAGTAAAATCTATGTAAATGTTCCAAAGTCCAAAAAGCTTGTCTAAAATATTTGTGTCCCAAACATTTCACTTGGGGGACACACCACTTGTGTAAGAATTTCATTCCTGTGTATAGGTGGGTGTGTGTCCACATTTGTATATCAGTT
The DNA here is from genome assembly GCA_004026965.1 of Petromus typicus. Lineage (NCBI taxonomy): Eukaryota > Metazoa > Chordata > Mammalia > Rodentia > Petromuridae > Petromus > Petromus typicus. Next base: position 9,463 of record PVIR01023162.1, on the reverse strand, counting down.
CATTGGTTGATGGCCACTTGGATTGTTTCCATCTTTTGGATGTTGTGAATGATACTGCTATGAACAGTGATGTACAAGTGTCTGCATTCCTTCTTGCTTTTGATTCTTTTGAGTGCTATTTTTATTCTTGTTTGGGTTTTTTGTTTGCATTCTGAGTTTGTTTATTGGGGTTTCTTATTTATTTTTCTGTACAAATTATTAGTTCAAATAAAGAACAATCAAGATTTTATCTTTTATAATGAGGCTATTTTCAATTTAAGTTATATGCCACTAATAACAGTACAGTCTGAGAAATAAGGCACTCACTGTATGAACATTAAAGTGTACTTCACAACCTCCAGAAGGTGGACTTGTACAGTACATACCTATTTATACATTACTGTTTGTGCTATCCTCTTACGTGGCTGGCCCTGCAGTAGTGTTCTTTACACAGCATCACCACAAACCTGTAAGTAATGTTTTGTGCTAACTAATATGTCAGTAGGACACAGGAATTTTTCAGCATCATTGTAATCTTAGAGACCATCTCATTAGCAGCCTTTCATTGAAACGCAATGCAGTGTTGACTATGTAAAAAAGTAAGAGGTATGAACGTAATTCTTCTCACGATTTCTAGTCACAAACCAAATTGGATAAGAACTAGATCAAATTTAATAGTTAGGTTCAATGTTGACCTTATGGGGAAATGTGATTTGTTTCTCTTTCAATTTGGCTTGCAACCAGAATTGAAAGAATTGAGTTCATGACTCCAAAATTCCACTGCTATTGTTAAATTCATCGGTAGAGGGCGCATTCTTACCTATATTTAACTTTGTTTCTCTGATGAAATTGTTAGTTTCCAGACGGGAAAGATCCTGGAAACACTTAATTCTAGGAGTTTTTCTTCCCCTGACTGACCCAGACAGAAAGCCTTGGGATGTTTTCCATGTGGACCCTGCTTTGTTCACATGTATCTTCCTTATTGAATTTCTCAGCAAGAAGACAGTTTCGTGGTGGGCACAGCTGAAGGCACAGTATTCCATTTTCAGCTGATCTCTGTGACTTCCAACAGCACTGAGAAGCAGTGGGTGCGGACCAAACCATTCCAGCACCACACCCATGACGTGCGTACTGTGGCCCACAGCCCAACAGCACTAATATCTGGAGGTAAGTCCTGTTCCCCAAGGTCAGCTGCTTTATTCTATCCAGTTCTGATTATTTTCACAGAAAACTTCACCTGTCTCCCTCTTCCCTCTACCTTTCCCTAGGCACGGACACTCACTTAGTCATTCGCCCTCTCATGGAGAAGGTAGAGGTAAAGAACTACGATGCTGCTCTCCGAAAAATCACCTTTCCCCATGTGAGTATCACTGTGCCACCAACTGTGTCCCTTCATTCCCTGGTCCTGTAAGACTGAACACATCTTACTTTGTGGACAATATTGAAGGCTTTTCTGTGGCTCCTTTCTTCATTTTTCTGTTTCCAAGGCAAGCCTTCAATTTGTGGGCACAGGATTTGTAACAGCATAATTCCTTTCTCTGGTAATTGTGGCTTAAGAGAATTTGGTTAGATTTGCTGTTATTCTGAGGAAACAGAAAAATCCAAACTCCACTGTTTCTATCTAGGTAATTTGTGCTATATTCTCAAGTGAGGTCTGCCCCATAACTGCTTCCACATTCCATTTGCTAGTAACCTTAGTGTATGTGTCCCCTCATTATCGTACTATATATATTCATTTCTCCAAAATAGCTATTACAAACATATCTTTATTGTCTGATAAACAGAAATTACATTTAATGTATATGACAGGATTTCGTTGGACCTAGTCCTCATGTCCTTTTGTTGCCATTTTTGTTATTCTAGCCTATTCTCCATTGATGTGCTTAAAAAGCAACTTTTTTCATTGCTCCATGCTTAAAAGCCTTGGGTTATCCCTACTGTCCGTGGCACAGAGATGGGATTCCTTACTTTCCTCATTGCTGAGACAAAATATCTGACACCTAAAGTTAAAGGAGAAAAGGTATATTTGGCTTACAGTTTTGGTTTGGTTTTGTAGTGGGGATCAAACTTGGGACCTTTCAAAGCAGGTGTTAGAACCACTGAACTACATCCCCGGCTGGCTCACAGTTTATAGAGGTTTTAGTCCATAATCAGCCTGCACCAAGGCAATGTGGCATGGCAGATGGGTGTCTCAAAGGAGATACTGTTCATGGTGGATGAAAGGTAGCAAAACAAGCAAGGGACAACCACAGCTTGCTGTGTGTGTGTGTGTGTGTGTGTGCGTGCTACATGAGACTTCAGGGGAACATCTAGACTCAAGCAGTAACACATGGCATATTGAACCTGTTGATTTTGGACTGGCCCTTTAGCTTCTCTCAACACTCTTTTCACATACTTTTAACAGGCCTTCTCCTAGCCATTGGGAGAGTTCTTTTTAGTGCCCTTTTTATCTTTGAGATATTTTCTTTGCTGTTCTATCTAGGTAGGACATTTTGCTTTGCCGGCATTGCCTGGCTAGTCTCTTCTAGCAAACCTCATTTTGGCACCTGTATTTACCCCACTGGGCTGGGTTAGATACCTATCCTACTTTTTTCTGTTGTATTCTGTGCTTTAGCAAGGTTAGATTTTTTTTGGCACACTGTAGCATAATTGCTTGTTTACTTCTTTGTCATCCTTTAGACTAGAAGCTTCTTGAAAGCAGTCTCTTTTTAGTCACTGTTGTGTTCGCCGATCCCATTAAAGTTTCTGCCCTGTGGTAGAATTTAGGAACTGTTTACCAAGTCAGTGGATTTCAGCAACAAAAAAGGTGCTGAAGGCCAGGGATTTAGCTTAGTGGTTCCAGCAGGGCATCTGCCTTGCAAGCACAAGGTCCAGAGTTTGATCTCCGGTAACCACATACCATAATACTGTGCGTGGTGGTTCACGCCTGTAATCTCAGCACTCAGGAGGCAGAGGCAAGAGGACTGCTGTGAGTTCGAGGCTTGCCTAAACTATATAGTGAACTTGGGCCAGCCTGAACTACAATGTGAGACCCTGTCTTTAAAAAAAAAAAAAGGTGTTGAGATGTTGCTGCTATAACTTATCTGCAGCAGTGTTTGACCTTGCCCTGTTTATAACTTTAAATTCTTGGATACAGCGGCGACTCATTTCCTGTTCTAAAAAGAGGCAGCTTCTTCTCTTCCAATTTGCTCATCACTTGGAACTTTGGCGACTGGGATCCACAGTGGCAACAGGTAAGGTAGAAGAAAACTTTTTTTTAATAAAACTGGGAACTTAGGTTTATCGCCTATAACCTGCAGTTTGGCAAGCTGAGGCCTGAAGATTGCAAGTTGAAATCTAGTGTGGGCAACCTAGCAAGACCCTGTTTTAAAATTTAAAAATTAAAGAAAGGGCTGGAGATATAGCTTAGTATGAAGACCCTAGGTGGAATCTCCAGTGTTGGGGAAAAAAAACTGTGCAGTAAATGAACATTTTTCTGATTTCTGTTGAGTACAACTTCTATTATATCAAGAAGTGACTTTTTAGATGAAAAAACTTATAAAGTATCTCCCTTTGATGATGAAGAAAATTCAGGAAAGTTTCTTGTTTCAGGCAAGAGTGGAGATACTCTTCCACTTTCTAAAAATGCAGATCATTTAGTGCACCTCAAGACAAAGGTAAGGAAGGTTCACTATGTGTTCAGTCTCTGAAATCCAAAGCATTTTCTCATTCTGAATTTTGAGGCTTGTGTCATTCATACCATAAAAAGAAAGACTGTTGTCATCAGAGCTAAGTTTCATGTGATTATAGGTTGGGCACTCAGAATGTATTAGATAATTACATGCAGAAAATAATTTTTTGTTCTTTTGATATTGTGAAAATAGCATGCATATTTTTAAACTCAGATCATATAGAGGAAATATAATGAAATTGGAGCCTCCTCCTCACCTCATGCCTTTCTCATCCCACTCCCCAGAGATAAGTGCTGCCAAGAATTTTTTGTATGTCCTTCTAAACATTTTTTTCCACTGTTTTGTGTATCTGTGTACTCTTTTTCACATTGATAGGACTACTACAAAAACTCTTGTTATATTCCTTTTAAAAGATGTTTAGGCCAGGTCTAGTGACACACATTTGTAATCCCAGCATTTAGGAGGCTGAAGCAAGAGGATCACTGAGTTTGAGTACAGCTTAGATTACATAATGAGACCCTGTCTCAAACCACCCCCCAAAAAAAGGAAAGATCTTTATTTTAATTAAACATTTGTGAATATATTCACATTGTGAGGAATCCAAACATAATATTTTACGTCCTTTACCACCTTTAATTCTGTTCTCTTAAAATTGTTCATTGATGAGCTATGTACCCTTTCTTTCACAATTTCTTCCTCAGTGTGTGTGTGAAAGTAGTGTATTAAACACATAACATATATTGCTGGGCATGGTGGTACATACCCGCAATCACAGCATTTGGGAGGCTGAGGCAGGAGGATCACCTTGAATTTAAGGCCAGCCTGAACTATGTACATAGTAAGACCTTTTCTCAAAAACAACAAAAAAAGTATTAAATTGTGAGGTTTTTTGTTTTTTTGTTTGTTTTTCTGAGAAAAAGTCTCGCTTTGTAGTTCAGGCTGGCCCTGAGCTCAGCCTCAAACTCACATCACAGCAATCCTCCTGCCTCTGCCTCCCCAGTGCTGGGATTACAGGCGTGAGCAACCACACCCGGCACTGTGGTATGTGGTACTGATTACTGGTGGGCATGAGTCTCCATGCCCACTATTATATGTGGTTACCGGAGATCAAACACGGGCCCTTGCTTTTGCAAGACAGGCACCAGAACCACTGAGCTAATTCTTCGGCCCTAAATTGTGAGTTTTTAAAATTATATAAATGTTACATTGGACTTTTTCCTTTATTCTCCAAATATTTTTCTTTACTCTTTGTTACAGGTCTTTAAGTCAGATTGTCAGAGGCAAAACACAATCAATACTCACAATCACTTATCCTCCCAAGCTTTGTTGTATTAAATCTTTTCTGATATAGGTTTCCCAAATATGAGACTGAATTACTCAAAAGGAGCCAAGTTTGGTGAGATATACCTGTAATCCCAGTACTTGGGAGCCTGAGATAGGGGGATCCCAAGGTGAAGACCAGCTTGGACTACATAGCTTTACTGGATTTGGAAATTTAAGAGTTTTATTTTTAGATTAAAAATTAAATCCATAATTACAGTGAAACAAGGATATAAGTGTCAGGATTATGTGTAAGCATTTGTGGAAATAGCCAGTGGCAAGAGCATGAGGATTCATCTCACAACGAGTCTTAAGTTTTGCCCACTCATTTTGCTTCCTATGATTGCCAGGGCCCTGAGAACATTATTTGCAGCTCTGTCTCCCCGTGTGGAAGCTGGATAGCCTATTCTACAGCATCTCGGGTTTTTCTCTATCGGTTGAATTATGAACGTGACAACATAAGCCTTAAGAAGGTAGGAGATAGTCCAAAGTGTGCCTGTACATGGAGGAACTCCCTAAATGTGTGGTTTTTGTGTGAAGTGGAAATGGACGGAAATCCTTATTTAGTAAAAAGCTTTTGGAAGCAGCTGTGACAAAAATATTTTATTTCTGATTTTAATCGATTGTTTTGGGTGGGATGTAAAATCCCTGAAGTAGCATTAAAGTTTAGGCTCTTCTGTGTAGTGGTATGTGTGTAACTTTATTATTTTCATGATAGAGAATTACGTGTTTACTGTTAAGATATACAGGACATAGTAGGTACAGGAAGCAGGCCAGGGTTCCAAGGCCTTGGGCATTTAGCTTGCCTAGAGATGGGAAGCATTAATGTAACTTAGGCTGGTTGTAATTGTTTTTACTGGGGCTACACACCTACCTTCTCTCATGGCTTTCACCATTGGTTCCCCTACAGGTTTCCAAAATGCCAGCGTTCCTTCGCTATGCCCTTCAGATTTTGTTTTCTGAAGATTCAACAAAGCTCTTTGTGGCATCAAATCAAGGGTCTTTACATATCATTTGGCTATTGGAAGGAAGCTTCAAGCACCTGCATACTTTCCAGCCTCAGTCAGGTGGGAGTTTGGTGTCTCAGATGTAACTTTATTTCATTTTAGACTTCATTGTCAGAGGTTCTGAGATAATCCTCTGGTTGCAAATATACTCATTCACATGTTTGCAGCTGAAAGTAGGAGGATGTATCTGCCAGATGAAGACATGTCACTGTGAGATCTGAAACGTTCCTTACACCTAAACTATTTTCTCAGTGATTTTTTTGGTTCTTTATGTGAGGGCCAGGAAAGTTCTGTCTTTCGTCTTAAAGAATTTTGTTGGGAGAATAAAAACTAATCTGCAATCCTAATCCAATCAGAAGTAACTAGCCTTAACATTTTTGGTGTTTTCTAGTGTGTGTTTGTATATTTTTAGAGTTTTCCAGTGTATGCTTTTGGATCTCACCTGTGTTCATTTAATATTCATGACTGTTTCTCATGTTCCTTGAGAATATGAACATGTGTCACTGAGTATGACTATATATCTATCTCTAGAGATAGATAATATCTAGATATATCGAGAGAGAGAGGTCTATACATATATATATATATTACTTTGTTTAATGATTTTGGGGAAGGTGACCATGGCCATGTTTGTCACCTGATGTGGAGTTTGTGAATGGAAGCAAAAGTTTGCCTGATGGCTTTTGTTTGGGAACTGAATTGTTTGCAAGCAAATATTTCTGAACTGAAGTTTTACTACACTAAGCATTGTAGAGTTAATTATGGACTTTATTTAAACTTAGCATTCAGCTTAAGTTAGTAGTTGGACATTTCCCATCATCCTTTCCATTCTCCCTTGTTTTACCTCCTTTGTCATTTATATTCCACCACTCGGGAAACAACTCTTTGAATTTTAGCTGTCCTTTTTAAATAAACTGCTTCAGAAACATATAGAAGAAATCTTCATTTTAGAAGTTACATAACCTAACAAAGTAGATACTCAAAAAGGAGGAGGAACCTATGTTTAATACCTATGTATTGGATTTATTGAGTACCTATATATGTTTTTAATTACAAAATTTAGACTATCCTGCATTTAGCACACTTTCTACCAACCCTACCCATCCTTTAGCAGTTGGTTTATGCTGTATTATAAAGCCCTTTCATTGTTTGGGGATATTATATGCAACATTTACTTTAGCTTATAGCACCACTGTCTGTTTTGGGTTTTATATCTTCATATTACCCAGTTGGTTTAAATTCCTTGATGACAGAAGTGGGCCTGTGCATGCCCCATAGTGCTAAATGGAGAGTAGGCACACAAACGGAAGATACACTTCAAGACTGTTGAGATTCTTACGTGTTCTTTACTTTGATTTAAAACAATTTAGGAGTTTGAATCAGATCATATAGATTTTAGTGATGAATGCTATCCTGATGTTGAAAGTGTAAAATGGGTCTTATTCAAGCTTGGACAAGTGATGCTTGTTTTATCTCTCTGGCTCTTCTTTATGTCAGAGTTGGCTAGTTGTAAAAAGCTTAACATTTAGAACTAATTTGAAAATTTCTCAACAAATTATCCTGACTGTGATTCAAAACTGTGGGTCTCATTGGCTTTTGCCATTATTTTCAGAGCAGTGCTGGACACTGAATTTAGAGACTGAATTGTTGTTCTGCCCTCACAGGGACAGTGGAGGCCATGTGTCTTTTGGCAGTAAGTCCAGACGGGAATTGGCTAGCTGCATCAGGTACCAGTGCCGGAGTCCATGTGTACAATATAAATCATCTAAAGGTGAGTGTAGGCTCTCACAGCAATAATTTGAGTCACACAAAGGGATATTAGTACCACATTTATAGGATTTAAGGCAAAGCCGGGCATGGTGGCGCATACCTGTAATCTCAGGACTTTGGAGGCTGAGGCAGGAGGACCACTTTGAGTTTGAGGCCAGCCTGGGTTACATAGTTCAAGGCCAGCCTGAACTACATAGCAAGATACTGTCTCAAAACAAAAATGTAAAAAGATTAAAGGCAGATTGAAGCAACCTATAAATTTATTAGGCTTTTAAAAAACACTTAAATCAGGGCCGGGGAGTTAGCTCAGTGGTTCCGACACCTGTCTTGCAAGCGCAAGGGCCAGGGTTCGATACCCGGTAACCACATATCATACTGGGCGTGGAGACTCACGCCCAGCAGCAACCAGTACCACATACCACAGTGCCGGGCGTGGTAGCTCACACCTGTAATCTCAGCACTCGGGAGGCAGAGGCAGGAGGATTGCTGTGATGTGAGCTTCAAGCTGAGCTCAGGGCCAGCCTGAACCACAAAGCGAGACCCTGTCTCAAAAAACCTGAAATAAAAAAAGCAAAACAAAAAAAGCCACTTAAATCAAATTTTACTGTTTTGGATTCTTGTTTTATTTCTCTGGAGCCCAAAACTAATACTAAAATCAGTCTGTAAAACAATGAATTATTCATATAGAAATTTGAAATTAAGGATTTATATGTGACATATTCATATCCAGATTATTTCTATATTTGAGTAAGGGAAAACTCTTATATAAATGGCTAATTTGAGATAATTGTAGTGTTCCTTTCATGGCTTGCTTTATAATTTTAAGCTGTTTAAATTAAAGGAAACCTTAAATTGGAAGAAACAGTAGTGGGAAAATGTTTTTCACAGCTTAGTAATAATACTGTCATTCATACATTCAGTCACAAATGATCCTCTTCATCATAAAAGATCATAACTATTCAAAATTTACAGTAAGCATTAATGTGTACAGACACCAAACTGCAGCATTGCCCAAGTTTTGCCGGTACTGCCAGTTAGTCTTTTAAACATTGAGGTAGGAGCATGTACTAAGAGACGTGGTTGACAGAAGGAGTGTTTCTGGGCCCAGCAGTAAGCAAAATGTTTGTATGGCATCAAAAGCCCCTGAATTGGAGCCTCAAGTTAAAAAAATGTTTCTTTGGGCTGGGTATTTAGCTTAGTGGTTCTGGCGCCTGCCTTCCAAGTGCAAAGTCCCAGGTTCATCCCCATTAACCATATACAACAATGCCCATTGCCGGGTATGGAGACTCATGCCCACCAGCAATCAGTACCACATAGCACAATGCTGGGTGAGGTTGCTCACGTCTAAAATCCCAGCACTCAGGAGGCAGAGGCAGGAGAATTGCTGAGTTTGAGGCTGAGGTCAGGACCAGTCTGAACTACAAAGCAAGACCCTCTCTCAAAAAAAAAAAAAAATGTTCCTTTGTAAGGCACGGAAACCTTGGAATAGTACATAAATATCCATCTGTAGGTATTAATTTTTTTTTTTTTTTTTTTTTTTTTTTTTAGGTTTTTTGAGACAGGGTCTTGCTTTGTGGTTCAGGCTGGCCCTCAGCTCAGCCTCAAACTCACATCACAATCCTCCTGCCTCTGCCTCCCGAGTGCTGGGATTACAGGCGTGAGCCACCACGCCCGGCATTGTGGTATGTGGTACTGGTTGCTGCTGGGTGTGGGTCT